>CM023483.1:94914644-95214643 GCA_013339685.2 Hyalomma asiaticum | reverse complement strand
AAAGCGTCTATGAATGCACCAAATCTTCACACACAATTTTCGCAGCACTGCACATTCAATAGCAAGAAAGAAAACTCTGTTATGTGTTGAACTGTTTGTTACCCAGTAAATAAATGTAATTACAGCATAATTCAATTTAAGTTTCTTCTAAGGCCAGTCAGCTTTATCTTTGTCATAAAATTAATCAGAAGCAGACTTGAAACGCGAGTGCAGTTTGTTATTGGCTAAGTTCATTATGAGCCAACGAAAATCATATTTTTGATGTCGCTCCCTGAACATCCCACGTCAAACCCCTCTTAAAATATCGTAATGCCTTCACAAACTTGTCTGCAGGGATACACAGCACACTGTAGCAAATTTATGACACACTGAATACGTCAATTCATCCAAAGCTGTCTTTCTTGTACTTTCTTAGCCGCTTGTCCACTGAACTGCCAAAGAACAAGTTGCCGAAAACAAGTGCACAATTGTGTACGCTGTTGTTAAATGGCTTATTATGGTTCAGTTATGCAGCTTGTGTAGAGCAAGAATGCTATGGCACCAATAACTGCACCAATAAGCTGAAGTGTGCTCTGGAGGCGGTATAATTGATAGCAGATATTCTACAATGCATGGACAAAATATGAATACTATAGAAAGACAGAGATGCTAGGATAATGCAGGCTGATTATATAGGCACAATTATGGGCAGATTAGCTTTAGGAATACGTTACACATCTAGGTTGGTGTATGCGGCAAAGAATCGCTCAGCCATGAGCATGTCGGCGTTGCATGGACATGCCAACAGAAATTATGCACTCTCGTACAAACACACACATGCACACAAATTGAACTGGAGGAACACTACGAGAATGGTGACAGTCCCAGAAGAAATAAAGGTCATGCTTATTGTACATGTGCTTGTTGTTGTTGGATTATTCACTTTTTAAACTTGTGCTTCGAAAATAAACTGTATTCTTGCTAATTGTAGGACCTCGTCATCAAAGTATCGATAATGTCGCACTGTAGCTGTACATGTGTTGTATGTACACTCAACAGCAAAATTTTGCGGGATGAAAAACTTCGTAAACGCCTATATTACCGCTTAGCCTTTGATCATAGCCTCGAATTAAATGTTTCAATGGGTAGAGGTTGTTGCGATGTACAGACAAACAAATTAGAGGCTATGTTATCAGGCTAAGCTATATGTACATTTTTGCGACTTTTGCATCCAGCAAAGTTTTGCTGTTGATTGTGCCCCTTTAATATCTTCAATTTCCTAGGCTTTGTTTGCTGCAACATTGTGAAGTCTTTTCATAGGCAGTGCAGTATGACAGTGCAAAGCACACGAAAAAGAAAAGGGATGGCATGTTAATGGGCGTCACAGCCACCTGAAGTAGGCATGCTCAGCCACAAATTATGGATATTTCTGTGCTATATAAAAAGAAAATGAGCAAATCCCTTGAACACAATTTGGCCTATAACATAAATATCCTTTACACTCATATGCTGCAACTAGTGCTTGCAAAACTTAATATCTGTTGTTTTTTAGCTGTTTACAACTTAATAAAATGTGTTATATGGTGGTTGATGCTAACGTCGTTCTCCTCTTCTTTTCAGTAGCGCCGCACATGCACGATCATCAATCGTCCTCTTCGCGCATATGCGCAACAATATTCAAAGGCTAATAAAACTGACTAGCTCGTCGAAGCTACGGCATTCTTTGTTTTTTGTAGACTGTTACAATTCAAGGCATTAAGAAAAAAGAACATTTCGGACAAACTTTGTAAACCATCTCATAAAGTATGACTAAATGCTGAAACAATGTCCGTTCACTGCCCTGATGTTTGTTTGGCTGCAATATGACTAATAATACCTGGAACTTTACGTGCCCAAACTTTTTGGATTGATGTTGATAATGTGGGACACAACTAGCGTAGGAACCACTCATGTGATAATGTGGGACACAACAAGTAGCGTAGGAACCACTCATGCATTCCCTTGTGTTGCCTGTGGTTTCTTTGTGCTAATTAGTTGTGCCTCAAATCAGTAGGCATCTACTAGCCCAACTATCATCCTTAATGGTGCAATCTGGGGCCTTTTGAGACGTACGTAAACCTAAATACATGGGGTGATGTTGCATTTAGCCGCCATAGAAATGCGACCACCATGGCCTTGAATCAAATGCATATTGTCAGACTTAGAAGTCGGACGTGATGTAACTATTGTATAGAGCTTGTGTTAAATTTCATCATTATTGTACTGTAGATTATATAACACAATGGGCACCTGACACCTATGGACAACAACTATCAGTAACATATTTCCATGGCATGCCTACCAAGCACAAATTACAGCCTCACAAAGATGAAGTTTGAGGTGACCTGCTGTAGTAGATGTTCAGTTGTTCCACTGTGCTTGCAGGTTACATTTTCGAGGGCAGGTAACCTGATGTTGCATGGCAGCCCTGAAAAAAGAAGAAAAAGAAAGAGCAAGTTATGAAATCATCATGCATTCAGAAACATAATGTATGAAGACAAAATGTTGTAGCAGTATACAAAGTGAGCGAGTGAACTGCAGCATGTTATGCATGTATGAATATATACCTTGTAAGGCTTGTGCCCTAACGTAGCATGTACCTTGCCCATGGTGTCGAGGTGCATCCACAAGGAATGTTGACTGCAGGCGCCAGCCAGGAGGCTGTGACAGAAAAAGAATATATCCGTGATTAAAATGCCGGTTTCTGTGTGACACTAAATGAAAGTAAGCCTACAAGTGAAACTGCTGTCACAAGATAAACAACAAGGCAACAAGGAGATCCATAGCTTTGCTGTTTACTCAGATTTCACAACATGGAACTAGCTTTAGTTTTTTTTTCTCTCTCTCTCTCTCTCTGACACTTTTTTTTAATTTTTTAATGTGAATGTAGCAAACTTGATAACACACTTTGTACTAATACATGGTGAGTTACGGACGTGCGTGCGGGGGCGATAGAAGTGTATTCGAACACGTCCAGGCTGCATTATAAACTTCAGAAATGCATTTCTATTGACTCAGCAGCTCGCGCCTGCGTGAAGCCACGTCGCTCAAGAGAACGCGGATTCCGTCGGTGGAGGGATATGAGACGTTGAAAATTTTCGAGTTGCTGTGTGTCGCTTGACTGTCGCAAAAACAAAACCAACCGTAATAAACAAAAGCAATGGGTTTGTACTTACCGGTCCATGCACGCTGGGGCTTGAAACGAACTTCGTTGCTTTGAAGGACGAGGCGCAGGGGAAAGCGCTTCAACGTGCTTTGAACGAACAAGAACAGCAAGCCGAGATCATCGACTACAAGAGCAATCCTTAGTTTCACGAAATATTTACAGCAAAATGAAACACCGCGAGCTTGCGTCGCTGCCCGAACGCGTTGCAAACGGTTAACGCGACTCCGGCCGCCGCGTAGTTTGAATTAAAAAAAACGAGCATGACTTAGTATCGATGTTGGTAGACTGCTGAATCAGCCGAAGCAAAAAATATTTAGTGAAATGAGGATGGCGTAGTATCTCAAAGGTACGCTCACTATAAGCAGCAGTTTGTTGTATGCAAGTGTAATATCAGGCAAAGAAAAAGCCTTCGCCTTGTTCAAAATATTCTGCATCGAAATTAGGCACCGATGCGGGCGCCCCTACATAAAAGTGCAATAGGGCGAATGGCGGCCTCTATAGCGCGAGCTAAGAGAGGGGTCAGTAGATCCACTCCCCGCGGTTGAAGCTGGAACGCGCCGCGGTTGATTTTTTCGCCATCTATGGCGATTTGTAGCATATCGAGCTTTCACCCCCCTGGTGCCGCTTTAAGGAGCTTCGCCCCTAAAAAACCCACCGATCACCACCACGCTGCAAATGCACCTCTGGCGATTGCTGCACCTTCGGTTACTTTAGATGCGACAAAAATTAATCATACCAGAAAGCTTCTTGAGGTAATATACAATAATTTTAGCTTTCTCAAGCCGCGGAGCCCCGATCGGTCTGTCCCAGTATGCTCCCAGTGAAGCTTGTGCATAGCGTACCCGCCGAGTCCGTCTACACGCGAACGGCACTCCAAGCCTTAAGAATACGCTACTACGACGAATCAAAATTACTGCTTAGTACAGACTTTGCATCGGTTAACCTGAACAGATGATTTTTATTTCTTCGCGGTGCTTGAAGATGAAGCGGTGAGCATCGAAGCGACGCACTTTGAGCAAGCACATATATGGCACGGAAAGTTGCTGCCGCACTCTTTTCTGACTGAAATGCAATCACACATATTTGTCGATCAGTAAGGCTTACTGAACAAAGATGATGAGAGGTTTCCCACTGCACTGCGCTTTCTTTTTGCGAAGCGATTAACAGAATTGTGAGCTTCGATGAACCAGTGTTGTCAGACACTGGTACTGCCGCTCTCCTAAAATATCACGTTTGAGCGAGAAAACTACTAAGTGCCACTTGAAGTACACGTTCAATTATCGAGCGGCATTATAGTCTACACAAAACGCATCTAAATACATGTCGACTATTCGTAAGAGCAAGAAAAGGCTATCGAGTTCAAGCCGTAACAGCGGATAGTCCCTGCCGTCGGTCTAATTATATTTTGTAGGTATTAGATATGAATTGTATGATATACTGACTGCTGTTGCCGTTATTCGAATGTCATGCGTGATCGGCGGCTTGTTTTATTTGTCTGACAAAGGTGTGGGGGTTTAATTGCGCGTAAAAAGCGCATTGGTCTTGTGTGTACCACTGCAAACGACAGTCTGACGGCACGTCACACCGCTGACTAGCCTGTTTATCGACACTCTAGCGTGTTCTGGCGTGGCGCAGTGGTAGTGTGCTAGGCTGGCAGTACACAGGTACCACGTTCAAATCCTGGTCTCCGAAGTTTTTTTTTTAAGCGCTTTTTTTGTTATAATGCGTCCTCTCGCTTTTTATATTTGTGTATTATTTAGCATGCATGGCAGGGAAGCACCACGTTTTTTTGATCTAAACAGGTTTGGCGTGCCACTAACCCGCGCCTCCCAGTATCCCGTGGCGCGCCAGCGTGCCAGTATACAGCGTCACACTGGGCCCATAGTCCGGCATGGCGCTGGACGCTGGCTCCCAGTGGCGCTGGGTTTTCCAATAGGGATAGCCGTTATGTTGTAACTGATAAAAACAATTCAGAAAATTAGATATATGGCATATAGCAAGCAGTAATAACAGAATGAAGCAGCAAAAAGGCAAGTGTTTACATAAAAAGTAATTTACTAACAAATAATACCGCACTTATTATAAACAATAAAAATTGCAATCAACATATTAATTTATATAAAAACAACGCTTTATCAAAGAACACGGTGTAGATGTGAGAGATACATAAATAACACATGCTTGGTAATGGTTTTCATAGCATGAAGTCTAAAATTTCTCGAAACGAGAAACCAAAAATGGAAAAGAAAGTCCAACATAATTGCGCCATAGAGAATAGTAATGGTATTTTAACGAACATAAAGTTAGAGAAAACGGAGCGCAATGGTTTATGTTTATATATACATTTACAATGAATCAATAGCGAACAACGTTGTTAGTAGGTGTTTCTTCATGGGTATTTTGAATGTTAAGATTTGTGCGGCATGCTTTAATATCGAATGGCAGTGTACTCCAGTATTTAATGGTAGTGGAAAACGCTGTAAATATTCCATAATTAGTGTTCATTTGGGGAAGTAAAGTGTTGTTGTTAGAAGAAAATCCAATGTTTTTACTGTTGGAGCAGATGTACAAAATGTATCCATATTTATTTCATGGTTGAGCGTGCGATATATTAGTAAAACCAAATCAATGCTTTTGACGCTTTTCTAAATGTCGTTATATCTAGATATTAGTTACAACTGCAGAATGAAGAAACTGGAAAAGATGATTAACATTCACTGAACGTGCACAATTAAATAAGATTTTTTTGAGGAGCTAATTACTGAAATTCGAGTAAATGCTCTTGATGCTTTTCTATCTGTCGTTATATCTAGGTATACGTTACAACTGCAGTTATGGAGAAATGAGTCAAAGGGCGTTTCTTCATAAAAGGAACTGAATGGTTCGTGAGGCCTGTACAATACAAGGAAAAGCTGGAAATATAGTGTGGATGGACGGATGAATGAAAAACTTTATTGCTGTCCGTTAGAGTGCACGTTAGCGCGCAGCGTGCCGCTCCCACGTCGGGACAGTACGAGGAGTATGAAAAATATCCAGGAGGCGAAGCATCGCCTTGAACAGTGGGACGCTATAGCGCCATTCGGCAGGGCCTTAGCCAGAGGGGCTGTTTTGGTGAGGATGATGATTGTGGTTCGGCCAAAGAAAGAACGCTCTTTTCTGCAGCAGATGTCGGGAACGTGGCTCAACGTCCACAGGGGGGGGGGGGAGGGAATGAAAGAGTTACAGAGAAGAACAACGTCGTATATGGGAGGGCTCCGGAAATTTGGACTACCTGGGGTTCTTTAACGTGCACAGACAACTCGCAGTGATCTGGCTTTTTCGAGTTCCGATGTGAGAACACCCCCTAAAATATGCTGAGCGCTGTACAACCGTCCTATCTCCGTATCTGCCAACTTCATTCCTCCCATAAGATTTATACACCGGATCGTAGAACGCCCCCGATACTCGTGGTATAACAACCCTCGGAAAACACTTCTGGCTATGTCCGCGCCATTAGTCTCCTTTCGCATCGTGTTCTCATATCACAGTATTAAATTTAGCACCTTCTCTAAAGAATTGTGAAATTATTTGTTTCTGCGTAACATAATTATCTTCCCCCTATATTCAGAATAAGTAAGACCTATCATGTGCGTACGTTTCAGGTAGATTGTAGTTTAGCAGTTTTCTGACGAATTTCGCTTCGATAAATTAATTTTGTTCGAGAAAGCACCTGCACCGTGGCAGACGGCTACGGCGGTTGTTTGAAGTTATTTCCGCCGTATAGACTCCCACGCAAGATTTCCTGCAATGAGCTCCAAAACGCAGCCGTGCTAAAATTACTCGTTTTACATCGATTATAATTTGTTGGAGTCTTACCTTTCATTAAGCAGGGCAGTGTTTTCATTCATACGCCACCAACGAAATTCAGAAGAGTGGTGGTTTCGCCATACGAAACCAGAGTCATCTGCTTATACGGAAATCAGTTATATGCAGCTTTTATTCTTTTATACTGCTGGACGATGGGGAGGAGAACGAGAACCGTAGGTAATGTTGCTGTTGTTTTGTGTGGTTTAACGTCCCAAAACCAGCTCTGATTATGAGAGACGCCGTAGTGTAGATCTCCGGAAATTTTGACCACCTGGGGTTCTTTAACGTGCGCTGACATCGCACAGCACACGGGCGTCAACATTTCGCCTCCATCGAAATGCAGCCGCCGCGGCCGGGATTCGATCCCGCGACCCTCGGATCAGCAGCCGAGTACCGTAGCCACTAGAGCACCGTGGCGGGGCACGTAGGATATGAGCACGTCGTGGCCGAGAAGGTCGTAGCCGTTGCAAACGAACTCGGACACTGCACAGCACCTGTGCAATTTCATTGTTGTGTTCGCCATTAGTAGTAACACGTGCAACTTCATCGCCCTTAACGACGTTCTTTAGGCACGCTTGCAGCCTTATGGTCCAATTGTAGGGCCACAATGTTACAGCTTATTAATGTTACGAATGATATTAACGTACTCTGGCTGCTGGGCTGGTTGGTGCATGCTCTGATGAAGTAAAGATTTGGAGCCGGAAGAGCACCCAGAACAGACCGCCACACACACACACACACACACACACACACACACACACACACACACACACACACACACACACACACACACACACACACACACACACACACACACACACACACGACGGGCGTTCACGGTTGTTTTGTCCAGAACGCAGGCATATCAGTGCCCATTTCTAAACTAATTCCCGACGTGCTTATGTTCACATGTATTAACAATGCCAGCGCGGGCTTTCCGTAAAACACATGTGTGACTGATGCAGGCTTCGAGGCGTTTGGAAATGTATTTATGTCTTGACGAAGTCAACAGTAAGCGGTAGTCCTACGTGAGCGGACGTGATTTTGCGGGTTTTCCTTCGGTGTCACGCCTTCACTGATACGGATATTGGCAAGCCTAATTTTTACTGCATAAACTTCCTCCTATTACATTTCACACGTGCCAAATGCGCATAGTTATGCCAGCGGTCACAGAGGTATCTAGGCACCCTTACATGCATTGAGCGTGATAACATCATGGTTCACAGCAAGAGAAAAATGAGCTCACTATCACGGCCGCTAAGGCTCAGGAGTGCCCGAGGACAACTTGCCTCGGCGTGTAAACTATATCGATGGGTCACGTGTCATCCTCACAGGAACTCGCCACTAGAGGTACTTACCAATTTGTCAAAGTAAATTCTGAGGGTGGACCGCGCAAATTGGGAAGCGGGACAAGTCGGTGTTGCGCGTTGATTCATTCACTTTTCGAACTGGGCAAAGGCTATATATAAATGTGGGCACCCGAATGTTAGGAGCCGGTCGATGTAATTTTTGGAGTTCTAGCGGTTTATTTTGAAAGACAACCTCGATTTCATAGAGGCCGGAGTGGCCTGCCCAAATGCCTAAGATTAGCGAAGTGTATTTTTAGAGTACGTGAAGTGCTCGGTCAAGTCAGCTTTCTGCAGCTGAGCCACCGCAATCTTTTGAGGTGGGCCAAGTGAACGCAGTGAGCAGGCCTGATAGGCTTGCAACTAAGGTACGTATCGGTAGTATCAACTTTCAGGGTCGGCCAAGTATGCTGTGTGCAGTGAAGCACGTCGATTTTGAACGCTCCTGGACTGGTTGTTTGGGATTGCGGGCCAAAACCAACTTGATGTTACGTATGGGGGTTTTGTTGCCATAGTATCGTAACTATAATATGAGAAATTTTCGCACTGGGTATTAGTGAGTAAATCTGAGTGTCCCACGGAGGCCGGACACAAATTTTATTCGCAACTCAATAAAAAGTGGTTCATCTGGCAACATTTGCTCAGATAAACAAAGATGGCGTCTACATCCAGGGTGACGGCCGCGCTTTCGCTTAGCGCTGTGCTAAAGTTTGTTGATTGCGGGGTCGAATCACGGTGCTTCGTCGAAGGCGAAAGTGTTCTTGCTGCCGAACATCTGATATTAATCGGCCTAAACGATTTGAGCGGCGAAACAGCGGAAAAAATTGCGCCGTGCTTTCAA
Source organism: Hyalomma asiaticum (assembly GCA_013339685.2). NCBI lineage: Eukaryota > Metazoa > Arthropoda > Arachnida > Ixodida > Ixodidae > Hyalomma > Hyalomma asiaticum. Next base: position 95,205,426 of record CM023483.1, on the reverse strand, counting down.
ACGTCGCACTTGTTCGGAGACCCGTATCAGATTTTTTAAAGGATAAAGAGCCTTTCCAGCGAGCCTGAAGTTGTAAGAAGGCAGGTGTTCATGCGTAGCAGGCCTCTCCGAAAGGTGCAAGCACTTGTACGCGGCGTTGCTCCATTGATTACAAATGCGTCGCTCAGAAACGCGTTAAAGGAGTTCAGTTCTATGCGCAGTGCCGGAAAACAAACTTATAGGCGCGGTAAACAGGTCGAGGGCTCAAAAGTTGGGAGGTCAATTAATCCTGAATTGCCACCAGATGAACTCGACATTCAAGCGTGCTACGTTAAACGATCACACATTACCTCCACAACCACCGAACAAATTACGAGGCACAGCGCGGTGTGGGACGAAGGACGCGAACGAAGGCAAACGCTCGCTTTATATCTCCGTACTGCAGTGCATGCGGGCAAAAGTACGTCAGAAATAATATTACCGCGGTTCATGCTGAACATTGACACGTTTAGAAAACGTTACCAGATATACACGTGTAAACAATGTCGCTATTTTGTTCACGAGCTTGCCTAAACTAAACTACACTCTGGCTCTTCGAAAAGCGCGCATGATAATTAACGCGCGCACACACAAACAATCTGTGTACTCACCGGGGCGGTAGAAGTCGTCACGCGTGAAGTGCCTGGAACAAACTATCATAGTTCCTGTCACCTTCTTACCAATGCGCAAGTTCCTAAGCCATGCTGCCTGCGCGAAGCGTCGTCTGGTTCTTTGGGGAACCGATGAAACGACGTGTTGATGTATTTGCATCGCAGTGACGCGCACTGAGGCATGCAACAAGTTTTTTGATGAGGATGTTTTTTTGTTTTTCGGGCTGCTTCGAGGCGGCATGGCATCGATTAAGCAACTATAGAGCTGTTTTTACAGCGCGCGGTAATGGGATAACACGCCGCATTTCGTGGCCGACCTTTGGATCCGCTGGTTCTAGGAACGTCCGCTAGGTAGCGATCATTTAGGTGGAATCACGAATAGTGAATGACGTAGTATACCCAAATCGCTTCTAGGCTATGAGTCACGGCGTAGTGACGGTATTCATATTAATTTTGATCATTTTCAGTTATATAAGGAAACGCCCAAGAGAAAGGAAGCCAGGCAAGTAGCGGCCGAAGTCAGGCGGACAGGTAAGATCTGGAATTCTGCTGCCCTTTGCTAACGGCTGTTGTCGCAGTTAGCACAGGGCCGGGTTGATTGGAGACGTATCAGAGAGGCGCTTGCTCTAGAGTCGATGTGTACAGGCACGTGATGGTGTAGCCCGGCAACGGTGGTCTACTAGCTATGGCACTGAAGTGCTGATCCCGAAGGTCGCACGAGCCAATCGTGCCGCGGTGGCTGTACTTCGATGGAGGCAAAATTGTTGAGGCCGGTGAAGTGTGCAACATCGGCGCAAGTTTAAAAATCCAGACGGTTGAAATTACCGGACCCCTCACCAACGGCGTCTCCCATAATCACATGCTGGTTTTGGGACGTACAACCCAAGAAATCGATCATCAGTGGTGATTGCGTCACGATGAACACAGTTCTCTGTATGTAAACGGGTGTTTTTAACACCAATGCCACTCAGGTCGAACGTGTAGAAATTAAATTTTCATGTTCTTTTCTTCTCGCAAACTACAGCATTGTCTAGTATTACGTTATTTACTCATCGTTTTTCCTCCGCCACCTGTTTACATTGCTTCACTGTAAGCGTACCATCATTGAGTCTTTAAAACTAGAGCGGCCCACTCCTGCTGATCGCTAGTACGCAATTTAAGAGAAGTTTGTCCTTATAACGTTCGCGATTTATGCTTATCTAGGGGTCCTTTTAGAAAGTTACAAAAATATTAGCAGCAAGAGGAGCATGAAAATAATTCCCATAACCAGTACAGAATGGTTACGTTCCTTCTGTAAAGGCGACGGCCAGAAATTCCCGGTCTTCGAGTATAATCGTTCTAAACACATCAAAAAGGAGAATAGTTTGTGTTCGAGTCGCAGGCAGCCCAATAACAATATTTTTCGTAGACAGAAGGTGCGGTATTTCATACGCTGGTACATTTATAGCAACATTCCTGCGGCTCACTTATTTCGGTCCTTCCGCTGCAGCTCTAGCACAACGTTTCCCTACCCTGCCACAAGTACTTCAGGATTGGAAAGCGCGGACTTCAGTTCGCTATGATTGAGTAGCCCGGCAAAATTACCCCCAGGAACCTCCTATTTCAAAGCGAAGCTAGAAATCCGCCCAGGTGAACATTTCAACACCAAAGGAACACAGAAAAGCCGCAAGCGAATGATATAAATCGTATTATATTTCATAATAAGTAGAACTTCTCGCCTGAGAAAACAATACAATTTTCATGTTCTCGACGCCGAAGTCAGATGGCTCTAGTAGAATAACAGACCAAAAAGAAGGACATCATCGAAGTGGCCAAAAAGTATGAAATGGAATGCAGTTTCGGCAAAGATGAGCAGGTGAGCAGTTTGTTGGAAAATGTCGGTCGCAAATCAGACGTCCGCACTTTGAACGCGCCAAGTTATTCTTTGTGAGTCATCCTTATTTCGATGCAAATATTAGCGCGATATATTATAAGCGCAAGTTATGAAATAAGTGAATGATTTTGCAATTTGAGAGTTTTGCACATGGCTCTCAAATTGAGAGCCATTTGCAAATCCCAAGTTGAGATTTATTCCGGAGGTGACACGCCACAGGAAGTCCTCACGTCACCATTCGCGTGCATTAGCGACTTTGGTTGTCGTGAAATATTGTACTATATAAGCAATGGCTAGCATAGTCTACGACGTATTATTCGAGAACGTATTTTGCCGCGCTCAGAACATATGCCGACTACACTTTTCTAATTGCACGTAGTTGCTATACCCGCCACTAAATGGACACACGTACCAACCTTGTGCCAGAAACATGGACACATGTGTGCACGTTTTGCCGTTTGTGTTTCTTCTTCATTGTGTTGCCTCCTCTGGGGAAATCGGGAAGAACCTGAGTGCCTCCTCGCCGCAAGGAAATAAGCCGCGAACAAGAGAAAGCGTTTCTTACGCAACAAAGCTAATGAACTAGTTTCGCAGCTGTAGGCACCGGCGTCCCGTGCGCAAAAAATCATCCCGAACCACCCCGACCCCGACTCTGCCATGGCGCAGACGGACTAATTAGCAAGATTGTCTTATTAAATGAAAGTTGTCACAAAAATTGTAAACAAGACATAGGTACGACCTACACACGTGATAGCTTTGAATTTCAATTGAATGTACGGGAAAACATACATGCTTTACTAGGAAAGTGAAATGGACGCTCCTTTTTAAGCCTTTCAAGAATACCAAATTTGCCTCCGTCGGCAGCGCCGGCTATAAAGAGGCGGCGTTGGATCGGGTACGTTATCAGCGTTAATGTCATCCGGATGGAGCTCGTCTCCTTGGTAGCACCACGGTATGGGATATAGGCAAGGGTGCTGTAAATACATAGTACCAAAGAGGACGCTCTTGTTATAATGAATGTCCGACGGCTCTATCGCGTTCCACTCTTAAACGCGATGTTCAAGCATCCTCCAATTTTTGACCACCTCTAACATGACCAGGGCTTCTAGGGTTGCGATTCCTGACACTATAGAGACACAATTGTTCATGTGCCGTGTGTGACTGGGCTTTCACTGCGCTATCGCTCATGAGAGTCCACAGCCTTGTTCTCATACCACATTCATAGCACCATAGAAAGCTCTGCGAGTCGGTAAGGGTTCAGTATGCAGTGAAATGCGGAAACAGGGGCACAAGAAAAACGAGAAGAGAACACGAACGCCATTTATGACATTTCGTGCTTCGCTGATTTCATAACGAGTAAGGACTTGCAAAATGCTTTTTTGCATATCACTACGAGCTTGCACAGAGTACGTCGAGCTATTTTTGATAAAGTCTGTGCAAAAAACGAACACAACAGCACCGAAATAATGCTACCGTTTTACTTAGAAAAAAGAAAGCCCTGCAATGTGAGCGAAAAAGCACTTGTGTAATATTGTTGCTATTTCCACCTTTTTTACGTTCGCGATAGTCTTAACGATTATTTGGAATTGTAGAAGGGTTGCTTATTGTATGGGGCTGCAATCCCCACATCGTAGGACTCGAGCGCTACATTGATAGGAGTCGAACCCTGTCTTAATAGACGTCTTACTAAGGAACCCCGTATTAATACTTCTGATGGTGTGAAGTCCAGATCTCAATAGAAGTAGAACACGCACACCTCGAATGCTCTAAACGAGCCTGCTACTTTATAACACTCGTATCCAGGGCCTTATAAAACTAAGCCCCAGGGATTCGAAAGAAGTCTATTTCAAGCCCTTGCTTGTATTACGGAAGATTGTAAAAACACCGAAAGTTAAGAAGCCATTACGGTCGCTATTAATCTTTATTCTGCACGTCCCTCTACCTCCACCCCCAATAGCTGCTGCTTTGAGCCTTCTTCGTCGTCATCTACCTTACATAGATTACGATGGATTTCGGCGTATTAATAAACAATATGGGGAATAAAGGTGATTAGGTTGATAAAAGTTTGTTAGGTAGTGTAAAGTAAATTAAGGTGCGTTAAGAATCGCAAAGATTACACAAATATTTAGCCGTCGCATCTCTGAGAGGATAGCTAAAAATAGCCATGCATAAATAGTGGCCATACATTGCAGTATCAGTGTGCAATGCACTTTCCCGGACCCTCTATACATTGCATTTCAAAGCGTGTAAGGCTTCCAATTATATTGATATATAAACAAAGTAAATAAAATCTTGGAAGTCACACGTAACACTCCATAGGTGTTGAAATGCGAAAGCACCGGTGTTCAGCCACGCAGCGGTAACGTGTCTTGTCCAATCACACGCGTGTTAGGTGTTCCTTCAGTCAGCCACAGCCAAAAATCTGTCCTAGCGCGACTGTGAGGCCTTTATTTCAAATTGCGGATTTGCTTTACTCGATACTGCCTCTTTCAGTAATTTGCCATGCTAGGCCCTTTCTTTGCTCAGATGTGGTCAGAAATACTAATGTCCTACATTAGATGACATGAAGTAAACACGCCGTATTACGACACGACGTCATCACGACCACATGTGCTCACGAAGTCATGTCACCACTTTTCTTTTGCAAGTGTGTAGAACTTTATTGAGATCGTGTAGATTTCTGGCCTGGGCTCCCACCTAGGAGCAAGCGAAGAGACCGTGTTTCCCAGCAGCTTCCTCGGCCTGCAGGATCGCCCAGAGTTGTTGGTCCAGGCTTGAACTGAGTAGCGCGGCACACAAGGGCTTCATTTTTCTTCACATGAACATAATCGCAAAGACGTCTGCACCGATAGCCAAGGAAGGCTATATATAGTTTCCTGTCCAGTGTAAAAATGTAACAGACAGGTAAGGTGTACAATTTAACAGCAGAATATCGGAACATGTCTTGATTTATAACAGACAAGAATCATTAAGAGACATAGCCAATTAATTGATGCAAGTAAGTCAGAGATCCTGGTTGTCAAGAAAAATAAAAGAGTCAGGCCTGCGCGGAACCGCAGGACAGTGACAGCGTAAGCTGGAGGAGCGACCTTCTTAGAGGCCATTTTATACGCTTGAGGAAACTAGTGCAAGTAGAGGCGGTTGGTATCCCCTTCGCCATAACTCTGATTTCGCCGAATAGGGAAGTACCAACTACGCCATAATCACTGAGGTATTGCAACCTGCAAATCTGTATAACTGCAAATTTTAGAGTCGCTTGGAGTCGTTTTCCCGACAACGAACCAAACTCTCGGCCCGGGAGTAGACGGCGAGTTGCGGTTTGGCCTTCTCTCTGCAACAACTGCCTGTTGTCACCGACGTTGCCTTACTACAGCAGCGCGCGTAGCTCTGCCATTCGCTTCTTCAGCAGCGGTCGGCACCTTGCCAGGAGGCGCCATCAGGTATATCAAAGAGCCAAGTCAGGTCGCTGTCGGGGCTGCGCACTTCGCGTGTCACGTGATGTATGGCATGATGCGACAAAACTGCTTCACGAGGCTGCGCTTCGTAGTAATGATGACGGATAAGTTGAAGAAGATTTTCTCATAATGATGTTGATGATGTCTCAGTAATGGGAGAAGAGCTACAAAGCATGTACCCTTGTGTTCTTTGAAATGATTCTTTGAACTCGTTATGCAGTCCACTTTCCGCGACGTGTCCTGGCGTGTTATTGTTCTGCCACGTAACATTACATTTGTTAATGCGATTCCTCGGCAGATGTTATACCTGTTTAGTTTCTTTAGCGAAGATTTTTAAGCACAGGCGTAGCTCAGTAGTAGAATGCTCGATTGCCACGAAGTTGACGTGGGTTTGAATGCTGCTCGGTCCAGGTTACTTTTATAAAATTTGCGTGAGAGCGGTTACGGACACCGGCAGCGGCGGCGGCGGCGGTCAACTACGGCGCCTAAAACGGCCCTTGTTGTGATCTAATAACACCTTACGCTGTAAAAGGAATTTGCTACACTGCTTGAAATTATGTGCGGTTTTAACCTCTAGGGGTAAAGCATTCGTTTTTAGTGGCGGCCTTTCCCAATATACATTATAACACTTTGGTAAATTGAGTTTACTCTTAAAAGCATGTCTATTACTGCGAGTCGGAACACAAAAGACGTTTCGAGGAATAGGAAAGTCAGTGCACAAAACATTATTAACTGAAATTGAGATCTGATGACTACATAGCGCCTTGACCAATAGTACATGTTATGTTTGTTGATGACTTTTGGGATTTTACGTGCTAAGAGCATGTTGCGATTATGAGCAGCGCCGTACTGGAAGGCTCTGGAAAATTTCGACCACTTGGGGTTTTCTTCAATATACACCGACATCACACTGTACACGGGCGTCAACATTTCGCCTCCATCAAAATGAAGATGCCGCGGCCGGGATCCGATCCTGCGACCTCCGGATCAGCAGCCGAGTGCCATATTCATTAGGACACCATTGCGGGAGTCCTAATGACATAAGCTAAAATGAATAAGCTCGGCGAATTTTCGTTGTCCCAATGAATGCGAGCCACTCTTTGAAGTCTTTGCAGTGACTGCAGGTCACGTGATTAAGAAGCCGATGACAGCGTTTACAGAGCAAGAGACTACATGCAGAACTTCTTCCGCGGCTGTATAAAACTGTGATCAGCCCGATATCATATATCATTCTCTGCATTTCTACGCTGAATCCCATTCTTTTTGTACGCTTGTGAATTGAAGGATGCCGCTCCAAAAACTGATGTTTACAACCGAGTCATACTTACGGCAGCAGGCCTACATGTCAGAGGAAGCGCTGTGTAGGTATTTTTACTTTCTGCGTCGATACCACTGCGTTGGTCAAAGTGCAGTATATCCCTCATCATTATACACACGATCGCATGTGAAACTGCTATAGCTTAATGCCATAAGAGCAGGGCACTTTCTTGATGTTACCCCATAAAATTTATCCATCCTGCATTGATGCACTGTGCAGCTGATGCATAGAGGTAATCTTATGTAAACGAGTTTCTTTTCTTGAATGTGGTTTCTTCAATGAATGCCCAAGCTGTACTGATCGCAACAGTAGGATATGAATTAGCGCAGGATGTGAGGTTTTATACGGCGCCTTTCACACCGACAAATTAAAAAAAAAACCCCGCAGCTTAAGAACGTAAAGCACCCCGGGAGACTTCGCTTAAACTTCACGGATCGAATAAATGTAATAAATTCATACATTGTGGAGTATGAATCAGTCATAAAAGTAACAGTGAAATTGCCGTCAGCTATAAATATGAAGCAGAGAACTTTCAAGGTGGCCATCACCTTATTTCGTGAGATTTTGATTTTTCTCGGAAAACACGCGAAAATAATTTTCTTACCTTCGAGCGACGAACTTGAGAAAGCGTCAACGTACGAGCATGCTCTCCAGACTGTTTCAAGTGAATACAAAAATTATTGAAATACACTTCACTATCGCATACTACGGACCTCCAGTCCAAGTTTTGTATCTCGTATAGTTGGCCCCGCAGCGAAATCTCACACATGCAAGGTATCAGAAAATGCAGCCCTTTAGAAAATGCAACACAAAGTTACATTGCTTCCATAATTAACACGATATTTTGCGTACGCACCTGTCAGTAGAGACTTACATATTCGCACTTCTTTAAAGTTCAGGTAATTATGTTTCACACGAAGAAAATCAGCCGCCAACTACAATCAGGGAATTTGTATGGTGCCTCAGAAATTACACGTATGAAAAGGTTTCCCAATGCAAGTGATTTTGCATAAAATTGATGCGTATCTGGGTTTTCTTCGGTGCGTTCCACGATGAGCGTAAAATTCTTGTAGACCAGCAAACAAGCAAAACCATTGCCAGGACACCGCCCTCGTTCTCTCTGTGCAAGCATATGTTTGCTAGCAGTACTATTCTCCGATACCACCATGCCTTTTATGTTGTCACTCTATTCTATAACGAGAAAAAAGCCTCGAATAAGTCACCCTTAAAGCAGTCCTGCAATCACACTTTCCACATAAGTTCTTGAATGAATCGTACGCGTTGAATGAATCGTGCGAAGGTCGACGAAAATTAATTTCCGAAAATAAGCGAAGATAAATGAAAATTGTTCGCTTTAGCAAATAAAAATAAAAAGGTCGGCACAAGGAAAAGAAACGCTGTAACATTTTTACACGCCCAATTAGAACGTGCGCTTCTTCCAATAAAAACATTTCTTTCGCTTACCGTAGCGGAGCATAGCCGTTTTGGCCTTTGAACATTAACACGTGTCGAGCGATTTTGTTTAGCAAAGTTGGCATATGCAGACCTTTTGTGAATTTCATGAACTACATCTGATAAACGTTTGTATTAAAGCATCTGGCCACAGAAGACGAAAAACAAAACCAAACGCCCAAGGAAGAAAATGAATGGCCCACACCTACGTGTGACTACCCTGTTGCCTCGCTTCCCTTACAGAAAACTGCCTGTGCGGTAACTGCGGTCTCGAAGCTTGTTCGAAAGCATGTAAGAATAACCGATAGAATAATGATGACACTTGCACTGGTGCTGAACAGTCGTCAAATGCCACAGAAAGCAAAAGCGCACTGCGAATGGCATGTATAACATCTGGTAAAACGACGTTTTTTATTGAGAACATCAGTTTAATTAAGGTACTATAGTTTAAGCACGAAAGTGGGGAGCGTCGGGGGCAATGGTACTTCCTGCAAAAGTAGCGTCACAACTATTAGCCCATGTAACGGTAGGAGAAAAATTGAGAAGACGTAAGAAACCTCGCCGGGAACATCAAGCTTCTCGCAATGCAAGGGTGCCCGTTACGTGAAACTACCCCAGGGCACACATTCATACGAACGACCAGCTTTTGAGGCCGTTGTTGTATTGGCTCACTTTTTTTAAGTACCCCATTTGGCGTATATAGGAAACACTTAGCAGAGAATAGATGGATGGATGGATGGATGGATGGATGGATGGATGGATGGATGAATGAATGGATGTTAGGAGGGTCCACTTTATAACGGGGCGGTAGCCCACCAAGCTCTACCTTTATTTTTTCCTCTACAAACATTTGTTTTCCCGAATCACACATCCTTTCACAACTAATTTTTCTCCTCGCCTAACTATTTTATCTATTATCCATCCGCTGTGAAGTAACAATCTTGTTCGAACTACCTTGCGTTTCTGTTCGCTCCTTAGCTTTGCGCCACCAATACTCTAAGCGCCTTTTACTTACCTCTATCGCCGACATGTTCAGATTTCTCGTGCTATCTCTGAAACCCATGGCCTCCTGCAGGGTAGTGTCCACAGCTACACCTGGTTGGACATCTGTACGTTCAATCAAAATATGATCTGTCGTCTCCCTAGCTTTTCCACAGCTCGTACTTGTATCCCCTTCTTTATTGAATTTCACTCTGTAACTTCGGGTTTTCAGGCCACCTGACGTAGCTTCAAACAGTAAAGCGCTTTCATCGTAAAATTTTTCTCTCCTGATTTCGCCTTTCCCTTTTCTGTGGTTGGTCAATGCCGGTTTTTTTCTTGCTGCTATCGAATCCGACTTCTCCGCCACTCTGACCATGCTCTTAACGCTCTTTTTTGTCACATCCGTTTCATTACTGGCTGTATACTTACTGGTAAGCCTCCTAGTTCTCTTCCTCCATTTTGAGTCAACGTTCTTCCTACACAAATATTACAATACTTTCGCTGCCCATCTACTTTCTTTCATATTCCTTACTCTCTGTTCGTGCATAATTTGACTCTGAGCACCCCTTCCCTCAAAGTGAGACCATCCCATATCCCCCTTAACAGCCTCATTTTTGGTCTTCCCATGGCGGCCCAATACAAGACGTCCGACCGTCCTCTGATTCACGTACAGCCTTGATTGCACCTCTTACCTCATGCACACTACTGAGTTTCCGAATGTAAGTCCAGGCACCATCACTCTTTTCCACAAACCGCGAATTACCTCGTACCATTTGTAACTCCTGAGGGCCCTCTCCTTCATTATTGCGGAATTACTCTTTCCTTTGACTGTCATAGCTTCTTCTTGTACTATGTATCCATTCCCATCAATTATCCATATCCCGATGTATTCCGATGTATTTGTACTCTCGTATTTGTGCTCTCGATTATGAGAGACGCCAGGATCCGGCAATTTCGACCACCTGGGGTTCTTTAACAGGCACTGACATCGCACTGCACACCGGCCTCAACATTTCGCCTTCATCGAAATGCAGCCGCCGCTCCCGGGATTCGATCCGGTGACCCTCAGATCAGCAGCCGAGTACCATAGCCACTAGACCACCATGGTGTGACAGGCATACCAAGTGAGCGAGACGACCACGCGAGCGCCAAGAGGCAGATGGCTAAGTAGATAGATAGATAGATAGATAGATAGATAGATAGATGATAGATAGATAGATAGATAGATAGATAGATAGATAGATAGATAGATAGATAGATAGATAGATAGATAGATAGATTCAAACTTGTTTACACTCGCCAAAAAACGCTTCGCATCGGAAAGGCTGGAGGCTTGCCTCACCTGCAATTGCTGATTGTTTGGTTGTGGGGCTTTATTCAAAAGAATGAACGTTGTGTAGAATAGCATTAAATAAAGGTTACATGTTTTAAAACCACGTTCACACACAACCACATTCTCTGCTTCATTTTTCTCTCGCACAGCGTCTGATTGGAATGCCCTTCCCCACGAAGTTGTATCTACAAACAACCACCATGTGTTCAGCGCTGCTGCATCCTCTATTTTGCCACATTAGTTGTCGTTCTTTGTGCAAGCTGATCACCTAACGCGCTTATTTATTTCTGCAGTAATAATTTTTTTAGTGTTGTATTCATTTGTAGTGTTCTCTTTCTGCAACAATTCGAGTAGTTTTTACTTTCAGCTACCACGTTTTTCTACTGCTGCCATGTTAATGTTTTTTTTTTGTACTTATTTCTTATGTACGCGTGTTCTCGTTTGTACAGAGTTCCAATATTTCTTACATTCGTTTGTATTTTGAATTGTATTATGTACCCCACCCCTTATGCAACACCCCTATAAACGGGGCCTTTAAGGTAAATAAACTGAACTGAACTGAACTGAACTGAACTGAATTAAATCGCAACTGGTAGCCAGTCGCGGCAAAGGTTGGTTTCTTCTGTAATATGTCAAGTTATTGAAAAATAAACTTGATCTGCTTTAGATGAAATGTAACGGCTTTGAGCATAGGGTGCTCTTTTGGAACACCTGCTAGGTTACTTGAAGTAACAAAGGTACATATCTTAACTCTGCGTACATGTATTTTTCAGGCCACCCAATCACAAAGGGATTTTTGTTTCTGGCGGCTAACCTTCAGCAATAAGGTTCCCTAAATCAGAATGGCCTTAAATTTGTTCGCGTGAATAGCAGAATCAGAAAATTTTCGTTGGGAAGGGCTTAAAGTGTGAGCGTAATAGCTCTAGCTAATTTTTTAGTACTTGTCCAGACCTGTCTGCGTGCAGCGGCGTTCATAGTATAAATTCATTATCTCAAATCTATCTTAAATTCAGAATGCTCACCGCATGAACTGAGCGTTTGTCTGTGTCATTTAAGGACGTGGGCGAATAGTGAGTGAAAACATGTCATAATTGAGAGCGGACGCTATTATTCGTTTGGCCTGACTAGCAACTCTCGGCCAAAGTTGAGTGCTTACACCAATCATTGCTTTATCAATATTAAGCGAGTTTGCCAGCGATTTCTTTCTCCTGTGACCGTACCGTGCAACAAAGACGCTTGCTCGAAGTCTTTGCTATTTTTTCTTTAACATAGCCCATGTCCATCGCATGCAACTGCAGTTGACCAACAATCAACATGGTCACAATCATTTTCAAGGTATGAACTTGCTCGAAAAGCCAGATCGCTCCTCCAATTTTCCTTCGTGTGACGTTACAGAAGTTCAGAAGCCGTGATCAAAATAGAAAAGTAGGAAAACGAATTTTAATTTTTGCATTCCGTGGATGCTCCGTGTTCTTCAAAGAAATTCTTGGAGATGTATCTAGCATAGGAGATGCCCGTGGAAATACACCAACCAATAATTTCGGCCTACTTTCTTGTCTCTGCAACACTCTTCGCTTCAACTATGATGACTCGATGTCAGCATAAGTAGAGGTGGGCTGGTAAAGAGAAAGACTACACAGAACAACCGCATTATGGCAGCCAAGTAGTGCACTTTTGCATCTGATAAGGTAATTACAGGTAATTACCCCTCTGTACCGTAGTCTGCAGCGTTTCTTTTTTACTTTTAAATTGCAACTTCCAAGTCTAAAATAAAGGCCTGGGGTAGGATTGAGGTCTTCCACCACTCACCGCCTTCATTGGGCTTGTTCGAGCGAAACATTTTCCCAGCAATATTTCGCGGCAGTTGAGTGCGTTATAAGGGGAGGGCAGCCGCGATGCAGTACGCGCTAGTCAGGTAGGTATGAGTTTAGCTAAGAGGGGCAGACGCAGGAAACAGGCAACGGGAGACGATAGCAAGGCACCTGTTCATCCCGTTCCCCGTTTCTCTAAAAAGACTTCTCGCACGTTCCGCTTTCGTTACCTGTCGCAGATGTGCAACGGCTACGGCACTTGACTGCTCATCCGAAAATCGCGGAAAGAATCCCGGCGATGACGGCCGCATTTCATTGTAGACGAAATTCTATAGGCCTCTGTACTGTGCGATATCCTTCGCACATTAAGGAACCCCGAACGATCCCGATTTCCCGCGCCCTACATTGAGGCGTTTGTCATAATCATATCGTAATTTTGTGCCACAAAACCACAGACATATATATTCATCCGCCTTCCTTGCAGGATTTTAAACAGCGCGAGGAGCCGGGCTCCTACCCCGCCACGGTGGTCTAGTGTACGGCACTCGGCTCGCGGGATCAAATCCCGGCCGTGGCGGCAGAATTTCGATGGGGGCGAAATGTTGAAGCCCGTGTGCTGTGCGATGTCAATGCACGTTAAAGAACTCCAGGTGGCCGAAATTTCCGGAGACCTTCACTACGGCGTCTCTCGTAATCAGAGCAGGTTTTGGGACGTTAAACCCCACAAATCAATCAATCTAGCCGGGCTGGTGCTTAAAAAGCAGACATGGTGTTCGCGTGTACAGAATACACTATAAGTTCCGCACGGTTCAATCTCTGCCATTAGCATAAATCAATTTAATTGTGTACGCCTCTATGCGATGAACATGACTCCATCGGAATGAACTGATCATTACATTTGCCTGTCTTGTACATGTGGGTAGGAAATGTTAAACGGAAAACAATTTTAGATGGTACGATTCGAGAGTAACCGCTTCGCCTGTATGCACTCCAATTTCGAGGAAATCTACGCAGTTTGGAGCACGTTCTGTTCGTTTAGGATAACCTCAGATCGCGAAGTTTGTTGCATTCACGAATAGAAAACGCACCACTGAAAAAAAATCAAGATTAGGTAACGCGCTACTTTTTCACATCACCGGTTCTCCTAAAAACTAGGGCAAGCAAAGTGAGAAACGTGATGATAGCAGCGGGTATCAGGTGAAATTTTCACTTGGCCCATCAGAAAAAAAAGACCCAAGTGCAGTCAGCAAAAGTGCTAAGTGGAAATCGATGCCGCACATCGATTTCCATAAGCGACGATAGGGCTGGCGCTTCGAACCTGACCTCTCTCTTTTATTTTTATGTATTTTTCTGGAAGGTCTGTTTGCACGTTTAACAGCCACATTCGAGGGGTGAAAGAAAAAACTACTTCTGTAACATGTAGCATATAGGGAAAAAAGCCGAGCATTACCACAGTAAACAACCTTGGAATTTACAGATTCACTCTCTGCGCAAGGCGAACTAGTCAAGTTTGCTCCCCGTGCGGCATAACTCCGCTTTGGCAGTGCTGATGCGCACGAAACGCTCTTTGCATACTTTCGCTTCCGGTTAGAATGTGTTGAGCTTTCGGTGCTAGTACATACGACCTCGCCTTTCTCGGTGTGTCTTGCAACACCTGATACACTGAATAGCCATTATTTGAACCATTCGAATAAAAACAAGGAAGAATAAATGAATAAAAAGATCCTCGAGTATGCCTTGCATCCTTTAACTTTTACACATCGGAAGACGTCTGTGAGTCACGCTAAATTGAAATCTCGCTGACACTATCCGGGTAATGCGTTTTTGGCAAAATACGTATCGTTGATCTTGTCGCGTGCTGGCCTGCCGACGCAGCGACAACGACGCAGCCAAACCGCCAGACGGGACTTCATCATGAACAACCTCGTCGTAGAAGAGCTTGTTCATGATGAAGTCCAGTCCGGTGGTTTTTCACGGATATCATTAAAATTTTCACTACGTTCTCCTTCGCGCTGCTATTAAACATCCCAAGCTAGGTGGTTTCAAGTTATTTCCCTTTAGTGTAAATGAATTTTAAAAATGTTAGCGACTTCATATGCCTCTGAATGTGGGCGACATTGTTTTTGACGCCGTTGCTCTCTCTCTGTTTACCGGATCGGTAGGTGGTCGAAAGCAAAATGCTCATCCTTCAGAGCTCAGATTTCGTTGTCAAGTACAGAAGAGCTGCAAATATAGCTCAAAAGGACAGAAGTCTTTGACTATGGAAATGCACGATTTGTCGGTAGATGACACTGTAACTTCAAATTTAGAGCGCAGCGTTTGTGCGCCTGTTCCTGTGATTTCGCGGCGCCGTTGCCCTCGGTCTCGCCTAACCAAGCGAAAGCACGGCGCACCACGCTCGTGCACGCGTACCGCCAGTGGTGGTGGTGATTTTGGTTCGGTTAAGCAAAGTACGCTAAATTCTGCACCCATGTCGGGAGCTCGGCTAAGCGTCCGTGAGTGTAGAAAAAGGACTGAAAGAGACAGAAAGGAGAGAAAAGCAGAAAAGACTTAGCGGAGGGCTCCGGAAATTTCCGCCACATGTCGTTCTTTAACGTGCACTGACATCGCACAGTACACAGGCCTCTGGCATTTTCACCTCCTTCGAAAATGCAACGGCCGCGATCGACCCCGCGTTTTCTGGCTCGCAACCGAGCACCATACCCACTACGCCACATCGACGGTGAAAGACACTATACAAGCGCTTAGCAAAAACGGCGTGGCGGGTGACGGAGGGAAGGCAGCGCCGGCTGTCGTCCCTTTTGCCATGACTGAGGAAGGAAACGTGCGCAGCCATATTTATGCGACCGTCACGCAAGAGCCGCAAGTGAAACGCGGTCTTCTAGTATGAGCAGGTATTTCTCAGCGCAAGCAAGAAGTTTACCTGAGGCCCGTAACGAGCTCCGTGAAAAACACGACAATCTAGGCAAACAAGCAAGCGATTTGCATGCTCCAGTTCCAGACTAACGAGCTGTCAATCCGTCACAGCGTTGTTCCTGAAAGGGTCTGTCAATCGTACGCTATTCACGTCGACAGACGCCAGTGAAATGTCGAACTTCGTTCATACTCTCCACGAGTAGAGACAATGAAAACGTAGCGGCCTATATGCCGCGAAAATGGTTTCTAAAGTGGAACCCGAATCAAGGACACACAGAGTGGCGAAAAAATGACGAAACAAATATTGCTTAATAAAGTTAGTTCAGTTATTTTCAAGAAATGGGAAAAGTACGTCGTTTTATGCTTGCAAGTGTGGGACAGCCTGAAGATATTGCCGCCGCAATCAATAGCGCTTTCGAGTACCGTTACCTGAGCTAACGTGTGTGGAATTAAGTGTATAAATTTAGTGAGGCCTCTAATCCGTGGCGCGATTCTTATTTTATTGTCTCTATGCACAGTGCATTAGATTTCGATGAGCTTACCATCATAACTGCTGCAAGAAAAATAGTTTACCTGACCTTAGCAGCAGAAGAAAAAGAGCAAGTCGGTGGAAGTCCTCGTCATTAAACAGAAGCGCTACCGCAAATGAGGGAGAAGATAGACGCAACGCGAGTGCGTCCATCCAACTTGCCGTTCATGAACGATACTGCATAAGACACCATTTGTTGAAATTGACTAACACTGGCAACAGGAACACCCATCTGAACAACACGTGCGTAAAAGACCCGCACTCGAGCCATACTGACGCATCTTTTTGAGATTGCATGAATAGATATGGCGTCCATAGTGGTCCACTGCGGTGACCACATAGTCTGCAATGTTTGTCCCAGTTGGCCAAAGTAGTCCTTCTGCGACTATTGCAGCTTGAGATATGCGCTCTGGCGAGTTATCTAATGGATGCGGGCGCTGCGAAACCCCGTTTTGTACATGCCACTCTTGTAAGGGAAATGGTCTCACGCACCCAAAAGTGACGGCTAGGTGAACGTTCAATCATATCCTCACTTACGTTTTTCAAAGATTTAGGTGACTTGCTACGACTTGGGTGCTTTAATAAGTGTTTCTACAGTTTGATAGTCCCAGTGATATTCGTTCTGCTTGTGGTTTCATTCTGCTTGTGGCACAAAATGCATATTTCGGAACTACATAAGGGGACTCGACTGGTAACTTGTAATTTAATATACACTCCTCCCGCACTCATTCCGCATTTGAGAATTGCTGACACTGCCTAGATATTACTTTAATCACAACAATTATTCAGGTTTTAGCAGTATTTGCTAATGTTGGTCAATGCTGGCCCACAGAGCGATAATTTAGCAAAAACCAACCATAACTTTCCGCAAGTGGTCTATATACTATTCATCATTTATGCAACACGGGCCTCTGTATTGTTGTAGCTTAAGCAGCGACCTATTGTCGTGGTGCTCCAACTCGAAGCCCTATAACATGTTTATTAATTAGGTAGTTGAGCGTGGCAAGTTTAGAAATATATCTGAACTTGAATTCATGGCGCAAATGGGTAGACAAGACCGAAGAAGACACGTAAGACACGGAAAAGCGCACGTGTCTTCTTCGGTCTTGTCTATCCATTTGTGCCATGAATTCAAGTTCAGCTATGCACCAACTAGCCCGACCGCAAACGTTATTAGAAATATATATAGGATTGAAATGCGCTAATTGGCTGAAAGGTACTATTTGCTAATGAAACATGGGCTGTTCGTGTACAGTTACATGACCCATGTGAAGAGATAAACAAGCGCCGTCGACGGCTTTCCCGTGGTATGCTCTCGTAAACCCCGCAGGGGCGTCTGCTTCTGCAGGCATTTGGTGTGTGGCGACACCACAGACCCGAGCCAATGGGGGTGTTTCGACCTCCTCCCACGTGTCGCCGTGCGTGGCTTAGCCGTGCCCGGGGAAAAGGGGATCCTGGGGGTAGAGCCGACGCCGAGTGATTGGACCTTTAAGGCCCCCCGGCAGAGGCAACACACCCCTTTCGCCCCGGCTTCACAAAGACGGCACCCCCCGGCTGACCCACCCGGGGGAAATCGGCAGTCGCCTCTTCCTGTCTCCCTCTTCTCGCACCTTCGTCTTTTCCTCCTACTTTAAATCTTTCCTGTCTTCTCCTCTCTCCCATTTATTTCGAACTTTCCTGGCGGCGAGGGTTAACCATGTGTGGACACACAATCCTTGAGTTTCCATATTTGGTTATAGTGGCGGCGTACGGCTGGCGCTGCGCTGGCCTGCCTAACAGCCCTGCCTCGTCTCCATGTTGGGTTCCGTGGTGGGTGGCCGGCGCCGCTGCCGAATTTTTCTAAATCGATGGCAAGGCTACATGCAACACTTCCTGATCGCCCTCTCAAGAGGGGGCGCACCGATGATATCTTCAGGTTTACTGGTCAGAAAACAGAAAACTTTCCTCGCTATCACGTCATACATTGTGAACCACCGGAAAAGACAGTCAGACAATTGTCTCCTTTCCTCGTCGCCGAGTGTCTCATTGAGGCCATAGAAGAAGGATACAAAGCAACTAGACTAACAAGCGGTGACCTCCTCCTCGAACTTAAAGAAAAATGTCAGCATGATAATCTTAAATGTCTTGCGAGCTTAGGGACCTTCCCCATATCAATAAGCTCACACTGTACATTGAATACCGTCAGAGGCGTTGTGTCGGACGACGACCTAAAAGAACTTGCTGACACGGAGCTACTAGCAGGTTGGAAAGAGAAAAACGTAACACATGTGGAACATATCAAGATAAGGCGAGACAACAAGGAAATTGTAACCAAACATGTAGTACTGACGTTTGCTTCAAGCACCCTCCCGGATTCGTTCAAGCGGGCTACATAAAGCTCAGAGTCAGACCTTACATACCAAACCCCCGACGTTGCTTCAACTGCCAAAAATTTGGTCATGGGTCGCAAAGTTGCCGAGGCAAGCAAACGTGCGCTAATTGTAGAACTCGTGATCACACAGCAGAAGGCTGTTGTGGACCAGCCTACTGTACAAGCTGTGATGGAGATCCCTCAGCCTATTCGAGACCCTGCGACATCTAGAAAAGAGAAAAGGAAATAATAAGCATAAAGGTCAAAGAAAATATAACATACAGAGAGGCGCGAATGCGATTGAGATTTTCATTTGCGAAGAGTCCATCTTATGCCGGAGTGGTGCGACAGGCGGCAGCACCACAACGGTTCTCGGCGGCCCCCTGCACTGCACAAAGCAGTGGTGTAGAACCGCCGCCTGCCGCCATGGCGGGAGCAGCTGGGGCTGCCTCGCCATCCGTGAAAGCTCCGGCCACAACTGTGACCACTGCTAACGCTGGCCAAAACCAGCGCAGCACAGACTCCAAGGCAGTCCCATCGACCTCAGGGTCCACGGGTGCTAAGGTCTTGCCCTTCGAGGCGAGGCCATCAGGGGAGCTTTCCCGCTCGCAAGAGCGGATGTCCAGCGCATCGAAAGATGCGATGGACACTACAACAAGCCTTCCGGCGCTCCCAGCGCCAAAGGACCGGCGAGGTATTCTCGACTACTCCGAAAAAGACAAATCCCGGATCACAGGGCCTGCAAAGGGCTCTGGTACGTGAAGCGATCCGCTCGTTCTTGCACACACAGCACATGTTTAATGTCAAATGGCTACAATAATCAAATGGAACGTGCGAGGTCTACTTCACAACCTCGACGATATACAAGAGCTTCTGAGAGAATTTATTCCGAAGGTGCTGTGTTTGCAAGAAACGCATTTATCTCGAAGGCACGCAAACTTTCTCCGGCAAAATATAATTTTTCGTAAAGACCGAGCGGAAGCTCATGCCTCCTCCGGTGGTGTAGCTATTATAGTGGACAGAACCATGGCATGTCGGTATCTGGAACTTAGAACGGCCCTCGAAGCAGTTGCCGTTCGAGCTGTGCTTCTCGACAAACTAGTAAGAATTTGGTCTCTTATGTACCTCCACACTAGCAATTACACAAACAGTCATTCCACTCGTTAATAGCCGAACTACCCGGACCATATCTAATTCTAGGAGATATAAATGCAGACAGCACCCTATGGGGCGACTCTCGCTGCGATGCCCGAGGTCGCATGATTGAAAATTTTCTTTTTGCATCGGATGCCTGCTTACTCAATATGAAGGAACCCACGTATTTCAGTCTCGCGAGCAAAACATATTCGTCTATAGACCTTAGTATGGTCTCTCCGAGCCTTTTTACAGACTTTAAATGAGAAGTTGTAAAAAATCCATACGGCAGCGACAACTTCCCTATAATTATAAAAACACGAAAAGAGGATGAATATCCTGCACAAGCTCCTCGTTGGAAGACTGCCTGTGCCGACCGGGACAAGTTTCAAAATGTGACCCTTCTAAAGTGGGAGGACATGTGTACCTTATGCCTTGATTCTGCGGTTGAATATTTAACGGCTTTCATTATCGATTGTGCTACTGACTGTATTCCTCAAACAACCGGCACCGCAGGTAAGCGACGTGTTCCATGGTGGAACGAGGAGTGTAGAGATGCGCGGAAGAGGCAGAACAGAGCATGGGGATTGCTTCGTGAGTTTCCAACTGCACAAAATCTGATCAAGTTTAAGCATGCAAAGTCCCAAGGAAGGCGGACGCGCCCGCAGGCCAGAAGGGAGAGTTGGCTAAAGTTTGTATCAAGCATAAACTCTTATACCGACGAGGCGGTAGTCTAGAATAGGATGAACACAATAAGAGGCCGACAATTGCATCCACTTTCGCTGGTAAATGCCCTGGGGGACACCTTGGAAGAACAGGCGAACTCTCTCGGTGTGCACTTTGAACATATATCGAGCTCGTCGCATTATTCTGAAATGTTTCAAAGGTACAAGACATGGGCTGAATGTCGAGCACTAGTAAGGAAAGGCTCAGAAAAGGAACCACACAACCAGCCATTCTGCATAGCAGAGCTTCAGGCGTCTTTGAGCAGCTGTAAAATGTCTGCTCCAGGGCCTGATCGCATTAAGTATGAGATGCTAAAACACTTGCACCCACAAGCTCCTTTCTCTCTACAATGCGATATGGTCTTCTGGAAATATACCGTCTTCTTGGAAAGAGGCCATCGTTATCCGTATCCTCAAAGAAGGCAAGGACCCCTCTTTGCCAAGCAGTCACAGGCCCATAGCATTGACAAGCTGCCTGTGCAAACTTTATGAAAAAATGATAACGCGGCGTCGTCTGCTTCATTATCTGAAAACCAACCACATGTTGGACCCCTATCAATGTGGGTTCAGGGAAGGTAGATCCACAACAGACCACCTTGTCCGCATTGAGGCTTACATTCGGGATGCCTTTCTGCACAAACACTTCTTGTCCGTATACCTAGATATGGAGAAGGCACATGACACTATGTGGCGCTTTGGTATAATACGTGAATTTTCTTGTATGGGTGTCTGCGGCAACCTGCTGAAGACCATCGAGAGCTACCTCTCGAACTGCGCTGTCTCGAGTATTCACGCAGGAGACAGGCGTACCGCTGCGACGTGTACTCAGCTGCACCCTGTTCATTATAAAAATGAACTCGCTGCACACTGTAATACCACATACCATGTTTTACTCTGTTTATACAGATAGTCAAATAAGATTTAAATCGTGCAACATGTCTATCTGTGAGACACAGGTACAGGTCTCCCTCAACAAACTGTCTAAGTGGGCTGATGAGAATGACTAAATGAAATCCTCAGAAGAGCACTTGTGTCCCCTTCTCAAGGAAGAGGGGTGGCTCGCCTGATCCTAGCCTTCACATCACTGGTACAACTCTGTCTGTAAGCCCTGAACATAAATTCTTAGGCATACTTCTAGATTCTAAACTAACATTCATTCATCTGAAGCACCTGAAATGCAAATGCCTAAAGCAATGAATATACTCAAGGTCCTGGCATGCACAACATGGGGTAGTGATAGGAGGTGCCTTCTGAGCTTCTACAAGAGTCTTGTACGCTCCCGCCTTGACTACGGTGCTGTAGTGTACCAGTCTGCTACACCAAGCCCCTTCAAAATGTTAAATCCTGTTCACAGTCTTGGTATCCGGCTTGCTACCAGTGCCTTCAGAACCAGTCCAGTGGAGAGCCTCTACGTCGAGGCAAGCGAGCGGCCAATAAACCTTCAAAGCACGTTCCTAAGCCTTACATACTTTCTAAAGGTAAACGCAAACGCCGAACATCCATCATATAAAACTATCAATGACACAACATGTTCCAGCATTTATCACAATCGCCCAGTGGTAAGGGAGCCCTTCTCACTTAGTGTAATGAGGGCCTGTGATGAAATGGATGTCCCGCTTCTGGAACACCATTTAATAGCTCCGGCTAAGCCGCATCCTCCGTGGCTATGGCAGATGATTAACTGTGACGTGTCCTTTATGCAGATAACTAAACATGCCCCAGAGACATATACTCATGCACTTCCGTGAGCAACAGTTTAGATATTCATGCCAAGAGTTCTATACAGACGCACCAAAGTCACAAGCTGGTGTTTCCTATACAGCGCTAGGCGCTAACTTCAACGAATCCAGTCTGCTTCATTCGGAAGCGACTATATTTGCAGCCGAGGTTTACGCAATATTATCGGCGGTAAACCACATCAGAACTACCGCAATACATAAGGCCATTATATTCACTGACTCTCTGAGTGTTGTAAAAGCCCTAACGTCATTCCATATGAAGAAAAATCCAATAATGAATAAGCTTTATTCAGCTTCGTGCACAGCGTACGTGTCACACTAGCACATCACGATATGCTGGGTGCCCGCACATCGAGGGATACATGGTAGCGTGCTCGCGGACGAAACTGCTGGAGCGACAGTGACAGCAGGGAACAACTCCTCTACAGCTGTTCCTGCTGGAGATTTAAAGCATTTTATGAGGAGGAAACTGTATAGCTACTGGCAGCGCCTATGGAACTTACGACACAACAAGCTACATGTCATTAAATCAAGCCAGATAACTGGCCAGACGGCCAGTTATCTAGCATCAAGCGGACGGAAGTAATATTCTGTCTACTTAGGATCGGTCACACGTACGGGACTCATGGCTACATTTTGACCGATGGCGAGCCGCCTGTGTATGCGAAATGAGGCAGACCACTGACTGTGTTGCATGTCCTGTTGGAGTGTCACCACCTTGAGGAGTATAGGATAAAAAACTTGCCTTTGACACGGCGGCAGTACCTGCCACTGCACCCAGCGATGTTTTAGGCAATGAGCCATTTTTTAATCATGAGGCATTTTTAAAATTCTTAGAGGACGTCCAATATCCGCATGTGATCTACCAAGGTGAGCCGTACACACTAAACAAAAATAACCAGGAACGGGAGTAAACAGCTTGTCCTCTAGCGCTTAACCTTTTCTGGGTTTTTTTTACTACGTGACAGTCAAGGTAAAAATTTACTCTCACGCTAACCGAGTTTTTGAACGTAGAAACGGCAGTAATTATTTAACCCCCTGGAGGTTTTCAGCGAGTATACGCGGAGTAATTTTTTACTGCCTAAACAATGTTTTCTCGGCTTTTCTTAGAGTTATTTTTAAAGCTCATTCGAGGTTTACTGTGGCTGGGTAAACATCAGGCTTACGCAAAATGCAGACATCACTCAACTTATTGAGCAGTAAACGAGGACTCACCCTTCGAACTTATAACATTGGAAGCACGTTTTCACTCGTTGAGAGGGCAACAAGCACAGGCACAAGCACGGGAGCAGAGATACTCGAAAGTGCGTTTTCACTTGGCCGCCGTCCACAAAGACCGGCGCTAGAACAGCGAGCATCGCTCGAACTCAGCACAAAACCACGCCGCACTGGTAACACTCGGGGTTGTTCGCCGTGTCATTGTCGTACTGGTTGACGATGCGGTCAGTCAGGAACGTTTGCGACCGTATAGTTCCCGTGCTTTCCCAGAACTCGGCGGTGCCTTCGAAACGACGGTCACTAGGCATAGCTGCCGGAGATGTCACGGTATCACGTTCTAGCTGACGGACGCCGCCGTACGCGTATCGGCACGCGCCGATACGCGTGCGCGCTGATCACACTCACGCCGTTCACACTCACGCCCCGAGACGTCGCGTCCCCTCTTCCGCGACCGACGCTTTTGACGAACAGTTGCTTGCAAACGCGCACCATGTGGCTAGGCCTAAATAGTCATTCGAGGGCTCTCACGGCCTCCACCCCTGCGCCACGGCAGTTTGGAGTTTTTTACCACGTCACGTGGTATGTAGTTTTGATCACGTGGCTTTAAACTCCAGACTGGGGTTTTTTTATCACGTGACACAAAACCCCCTACGTAGTAAAATAGGGCAATAACGTCCTTTTACTACCTTTCTAACACGTGGTAGTAAAACTATGTCATATGCTCATTTTACCTCAACGAGACGTAGTAATTTTTAAAACAAGGGAGTTTTTAAGGCTCATGAGCCGCAAAAACCCAAATATCGGGTAGCTTTTGCTTACAGTGTAGCACGGCCTCCTGAGGGAGACCTCTACTGCGGCAGTTATTTTAAATGAAAGCACCTGCCTCCCCATCCTTTGTCATAAGGATTTGAGTGAGGCATTAGTGCTGCCAATGCACCTTTGTTTTACATATCACTCAAAACCCATTTTTTTGCCACATGTCGTTCTGCTTGTCATTGCCATAATTTGAATATATCTATATATATTTTACGCATTTCCTCAGCGATAAAGTTTAGGCCTATATACAGCCATGTCTCACCACATCTTTGTATTTCATCCGTGTTTATTTACTGAACTATCAGAGTCATGGCGCTCCTTGACCATACCTGGCCCTTGCGCCAATAAAAACTAGCACAACAACATGTGCTCTCGTATACGTTTGCGGTCAAAATGCACTAAGCGATATCGTAACAGTTGCGCGCGTTGAACACACATAAAAAAAAATGCACTAAGCGATATCGTAACAGTTGCGCGCGTTGAACACACATAAAAAAAAGAAAGAGGCGAGAGCAAAGAACATCAAATGATCGTGTTTGTTAGAGAGTAGGTGTATGTTTACAACTACTTGCACTAAGCAGTCTCAAACTAAACCTGCGACAACCTACGAAAGGGTGCTTTTCGTCGAATGTTTTATCAATTCAACACCATATAAAATTGGCAGCCAACTTTAGTACCCACAAGCCTATATAAAAGCACGCGTATGTTGTCTGGGAACTGCGAACTAAGAATACTTTTCATATTTCAACTGATGAAAGAGTGAGCAGTTGTAGCTATCTTTAATATTGATAATTAATCTAATCTTTACTGCAATCGAAAATAAGCTGTCATGGGAGACGTTAGAGGCAGCACAAAAACCGACTTTAGGGATGCTTAACAAAAGGTATTGCGGTGCGCTGAAAAGCAACAGGAAGGCTTACGTTTCCCCATGGCGTTTTCCATATTACACACCTGGTCATCCGCGTAAAATGAGACAGATTACTCTTAGAACGGAATTCCGTGATGGCTATTTGTTTGAAAAATGTCAGTGAGTGGAATTCAGCGTCGCAACAATTTATCGAATGCAGAACGGAAGTGTTGCTTGACGCTGGTATACTGAATTGATAGTAACACGTGCACTTTTTTATATTCCCGATTATTACTCTCGTTATTTTAAATAAGCATTTCTTGGTAAACTTGAGAAACATTGACCGTATTCATCTATCTATTTACCAAGCCACAGACGTCTCGCTCCTCTTCTGACCGTCTGGTTCCACCTACGTGCATTAAAATTTGGATGGAAGGGCACAAATATATAACCAACATGATTGACCTTTTATGGTCGTCATGTACGTCATAGTTAATCACACCGCAATCACGTGTCGCTGATACCCGTATGTTCAACCTGTGATATTCGGGTATGCGCCAAGGATGTTTGAATTCTACGCAGCTCTTGTCGGGCCAACTAAAATTGACATTTAACTTGAAAACAACAAGGGCATACCATTGGTCGTAGCATGAGATTGAAGTGTACGTATAACAAACATACAGATAAGCAGTAACGCGCTGTAATATCCGAAACACCAAGCGAAGCCAGTGGACGGGTGCCAAACCCGGACCGCCGAGGTGCCAAGCAAGCGCCCGACCGCAAGGATACGCCGGCTCCTCCCACAAAGTAATATAGTCAAAAAACTATATAATGCCCTAGCAGTTATGATAGAAGATCTTGTCTAACATCAACTACGTGTGTCAATCGCTGCCAGAGCGATGTAATAAACGATACATGTGTTCTAGCAGCACGCGGAATGCTTTTGTCCTGCTTTGCTCCATTCGTTAGGAAATCTTCCACGGACGACCCTCACGGTACGCACAGCACAGCGCACCGCAGCCTGCATTTCTCCTAGATAAAACGGATATCTGCGCTTCGCACTCACGTGAGCGCTACTGTTACGTCCTAACATGAGCTGCTATTTAGTCGCCACGGTGCTGTGCGAGCTTCCTGGTTAGCCACGTAACACTACGCTAAATTCCAAACAATTCATCACAGGCAATTTCCTCGCAGACGGCTTCGCATGACACCGATCCGTACAATGCGTGGGGTCTGCAGAGTGTTTGTTTACTTCTGTGGTTGTTTCATCGTTATATGCAATATATTCCCTGCAATAAAAACATTACTTGCTGCAAGTATATCGCGCGAAATATGAGAATATCCCGGGCATTCATCAAATAAATATTTCACCACGCGACGTTGCACTGATAGCGCGCAGTGCACAAGGCTCTAGCATTTATGGAAAAAAAAAGGTACCACTGCGGCAGTAATCAGGCGCTTATTTTACGTGTCAGCAGCCGAGTACCATAACAACTGTATTCTGGAAGCGGCCAGAATCATAAGCACGGGGTGCTAGCCGCGTTACACCTATGTGACCTCTCACATTTTGCCATCGTAGAACACGTAGGTTTCTTTAGTGCTTTTCTTTTATTATGCGCTCTTGCAAAAAACTACGCGTAGCCCACCTCACATAATACTACTACTCCGAGCCTGCGAGGTATTTATATATATATATATATATATATATATATATATATATATATATAATATTCTTACCTGTCTCCTTGTGGCTTTCAAAGCTAGAGAAACCGCAACGTGAGCAGGTCAGTAGATGGCGCAGTCATTGCGCTTTATGGCCGAAGATTTTGAGAGTTCTTGAAATAAATGTTGTTGCGAACTGCCTTGAAAGATTTATTTTACTTTTAGTTACTCTGTCCGTGTACCGTGTCTCGATATCGCGGTGACCCTGGCGTGTTCTGTTTCGCTATCGAAAGAATATCAGATAAAGCCATACAGTGTTATTACCTAGGTCGCTGCAACGCACAGCCGTCGGTAGTACTGTATCAATGTTACTACTATCAGTGTAATTTATCAGTGTTTGCCGTAAGAAGCTGAGGCTACATTTGGCGAGAATTCCTAAGCCGCCGGTAAACTCAGTACGAGGAACAGAACAACGAATATTACTTTTAGCTTATGCGATTATTAAACCGCTAAGAAACCTAGTTTTGATCATATTCCTCTGTTTCGTTTATGAAACAAGCAAGGGTATCCCGGTAACACTAAATTCATGAAGCTAATGAGATCGTTGTGTTCGACTTCCTCGACTGGTTACATAGACACGGTGGCATGTGACTACGCAAATATTTACGCCAGCAATGCATTTGGCTTGTTACCGCTGGATGCGCGCCGCTGGCCTAGTTTAGTTCGGCCTGTGTTCGAGTTTTGGAGATCCTGGCTGAGTAAGAAAACGGAAAAGTTCGATAAGGCAGGCGCTCGGCGTGAGGGCTTTCGAGGCAGAAATCCTATTACCTTTAAGCCTTCCGTAAGCCTCCACGTGGCGGCTTCCTTCATGTTTGCCCCTGCCGGAACATAATACGACGTGGAAGGTTTTTCCGTCTACGACAATACCGTAAGACAAACAGCGTGCGTTTTCGATTTTCTCACGTGCCCCCTTATGGGCATAAACAAAACGCCCGGTCGAAGGTTACTAATGCGGCGCTACAAAAGGCAACAGTTCTCTGCAAGAAATATTCTGTGCTGTGGTACTTCCGGAGGATTACGTTTACTTGCTACAGGGGAGAAGAAAGCGTGGCGTAGCTGTACATGTCAGCCTCCAGACAAAAAAAAACATAGATAAACAGAAAAAGGAAGCAATGATAAGGTGTTTCCAGCACCTAGCATGAAGAGCGCTGCTGAGCGCACTATCATAGCGTCCAAACTGAGTGCATACACGTAAAACTGACCCCTTTATCATTTCAGTGCGAACCTATAGTAGTGGCTCTTGTAACTAAAAACAACTCATATGAGATAATAATATATTTCTCGGATCTTACGTACCAAGAACACCACATGGTTCGGAAGTATCGATCTGCTCGGGTTTTTTAACGCGCATCAACATCGCACAGTAGAGGCGCCTAAACATTTTGCCGCAATGGAAATGAAGCCGCCGCTGCCAGGAATCAAACCCGCGACCTTCCAATGAGCACTCGAGTGCCATAGCCCTCAGAAAACAGTGGCGGGGCCCCACTCATACACGCTGCTGAGAAAGTCGCGACAACACCTGAATCTTAGTCCCATACAAAAAAGCGAAAGGGGGAGGGGGGGGGGGGGGCAGCCATACTCAAGCGTTGGCTGTGGCGAGCATTTGTGTCCACCACCGCAAAAGGTTTTTATGGTTCCTAACTTCGCAGCCACCTGCACATTCCAAGGTAGCAGTGATAAACCCAGTGTCAAATTCAATCGCCACAGAAATTTCGAAACAAAGATACTGAACGGTAATAAGAAATATCAAGATGTCGGCAATCAACAAAGAACACGCATTCAATACGACGCATGGTATATTACAGCGCTTTAAGTTTCAAGTAGGGCGAAAAATAAGTAGGAGATTGCCAGAACTCTCTGCCTGAGTGAGTGAAGCTCGGTATACAGCGGAAGGATCCAGTGGTAGTGAAAAAGCAAAAGCTCTTAACCTAGCGATACAGTATCTACTTATTTTAGAGATGATTCAATCTAAGCAAGCAATATTAATCCACGTTGCTTAATTCCTGTGGCAGACACGTTTTTAATGCGTTTTTATCCCGTGTGGGCGATTGCATGTTGTGAATAGACAACATTGTTATTATTTTGTAACTGAAGGTTTTTGAAAGCGAGGACACGCGCTTTAGAAGGCATCCGTATTTTCTGCGATGTGCGCCGTCAATGATAAGATATTTACGGTACGTGAAGCGTGGGATCCTACAGTGCCTGGGATCCTGTAGGATCCCAGGCACTGTACGAATTGGTGGAAGATCCTCGTTTATGCAAAGCAGTGAACGAGGAGCTTGCCTATGACGAACGTAATTCTTTGGCATTCAGCCAACTGTTACGAGTTGGATCAAGGGCTCTTGTGCGAAGCGCATGTACCCACTCATAGGTAATTTTAACGTGGGCCAACCGGGAACTCACGTCAGTTCAAACCACTGACATATGTTGCCCTGATGTGCTGTCATAAACATCGTTCATTGGAGTATTCCTACGGAATGGAACAAAGTTGCACAAAGGAATGCCGCATGGGAGGAGGACATATGTATTGCCACGATAGTGCTTATCACACATTAGAATTCCTGTCAAGCATTCACCATCGTTATGAATGCTAGTGCACTACGTGTATGCAGGAAATAAATACGTGTATGCAGGGCGTGAGGTGCAGGAAACATCAGGCGCCGGTTAAAGTTGCGGGTTTGATCCCTGCCTTTTCGGCGTTACATATGCCTCTTTACCGCAACCCCCCCTCCCATCCTTTGCATGTGTATTTTAGTTGATCCTTGCTTGACATAGGTTTTGCCAATTGTTGCACCATTTATAAGTTCTGTGATAGGGTTCTATTATAGGTCCCATGAGATTCAAACACCTTATAGGCACACCTGCTTCCGTGGGCCGAGAACTAGTCGTATGAGCCAGAAGAAATTGCAGTGTCGTTAATCGAGACTTACATGACAAGTATATCACTTTAGTGACGTAAAAATCAGTGATTCATTTTGGTCATATATTTATACCATACCTCGAAACTATGGGAGTACACCAGGTGAACGAGACGACCAGGAGAGCACCGATACGAAGCGGCTAGATAGATATGTAGATAGATAGGTATGCTCAAAGTGACCGAAGCTTGCCAAAAAATGCTACGGATTTAATGTTCTTCAATCGCATTACAATCATTTTCCTATTTTCAGCAGACGAACGCATAAATGGCTCCCCAACTTAGTTGTCGGCTATCTGCAGGAGGAAGAGAAGGAGTAAAGAAAGCAGGGAGGTCGACCGGACATGCGTCGGACTGGCTATCCTCAGAAAATAGAATACTGTCATCAGGTTAGCTTTCACAGCGAAAGAACTTTTTGGAAATCACTTTGTCTTCGATGTGTAAAAAAACCGCTAAGTCAGATTACTGTCGGGGCTGCGCACGTCGCCTGTCGCGTGACGTATGGCACTATACGACAAAACTGCTTCACGAGGCGCGCTTTGTAAAAAATCACAGCATATCCACGGGGTGAATGATGATGAGTGGGCGAAGCTCCTGAGGGGAAATCATCGAAGTTGGCGAGAAACGTCGAAAACGTCGAAGGTGGCGAGAACCTCTTCCAACGAGACGAACGATACCCTCTTCAAAGCGTCGTGCATCTCTTCGTACCGTTGCTTGAGTTTCTGACGATGTGCCTTCTCGGCCTCGTCCTCGGTCGGAGGAAAGGTGACTACAATCCTAGTGATTTTCGTTATTAACTGATTTGGGGGCCAAATTAGTTCGTTAAATCGAGTTTTAAATGTACCTCACACTCGGAGAGTCAAGTTTATGCTGCAGTTCATAAACTAGAGGTAGCAGCCTGGACACACAACGCCATCTTTGAGCCATTCATAAACTAAACTAGAGGTGGCTACATACATACGGAGGAGGGAACGACCCACACCCTACGGAGCTTCGCCCCTAAAACACATAGCTTCCGAAGTGGTGCAAGGGCGCGCCAATCGCGAAGGCTAAGCGGAGGAAATCAGCGCCGATAGATGGCAGCAGTTTTCCTGTTCTACACGTGGAGCGATAGTGGTTACGGACACGGGCGGCGGCGGACAACTACGGCGCCGTTGTTGTGATATCACAACAGCTTACTCCTCGATATTGACAAAGGGCCAGAAAGCTGACTTTGGTGTCTGACGTGGCAAGCAAAGTCGGCAGTGCATTGCACTGCGTATGCCTGCGTCGCACGTCGCGGTATCTGCACGGGTTCTACATCTGCTCGGATTCCTGGCGCTTGTAGCCATTTTTTTATTTGAGTCAGAGGTTTCATTCCCTTTTTGCCACCTTTTCGAAGAATTAGTCGGGCAGTCTGTAAATTTCCACGGAGAACACCGGGAAGAATTCGCGCAAGCGGCACTGGTGCGGTCACTGGATGTCCCCTCCCTTGGTCTATGTAGGAAGCCTCTTCGGTGAGGTCTCTGGGCGTGAAGTGAAACAGCAAACGTACAAAGAGATAATCGAACTGTCGTTGCACCACAATCGTTTAGGAAGACGGCCAACAATAACATTAATGGGCTCTGTATAAGACTTACATTGTCATGCCCTATTTGAAGATTAAACATTGCGAACTTGCAACAAAGTTGAGAAGTATGAACGGAATTCTGCAGTATAAATCAGCCTAGAGTACTGTGAAGAAGTGAAGTCTACCGTGGAATGGTGCGCACCCCTTCAGTGCGCAGCTCTTCTTACGGAAATCTGAAGACACGCACGTCGCCATTTGAACCGCAACTGTCATGGCAGCGGGGGACAAAGCGGACATTCGACATGGGAAATTCACTGCCCCATGAGCACTGGCAGGGTGCAGCGGCTATTTAACAAAAATTGCCCAGTGGCGATCGACGTGCAGCCGTCAGCACGGTTAACTCGAACGCTCCGCACCGTGGCCGCGATCGCCTTGGACAGACGCCAGCGCCCTCAAGTGTGGGACATGGTATGTTTGCGGCAGGTGGCGATAGATGGGTCGCGGCTCGATTTCACCGGTCAATTTGTGTTTCGCATCGGCCTGACCGGCGGGTCGGGTGTCCCCACTTTGCAGTTGCTATCTGCGAAGTTTCGCCCGTGGCTGCGCTATGACGCGTGCCGAGAAAGTTCACTGCCGTGTGCTTATCTCGGCGATTGAAAGTAACGTGCGACAGGTAGCCCGCAATTGATGTTTGAACTGAAGGATGGTGCTTGAATGGAGTGATAAATTAGAAAAGCAGAGCGAACGCAGGTTTATGGGGCTTTAAAGCCCCACAATTTCGGTGGTGCAGTTGTTCATGGACCGCTTAATAATTGTCGAAAAGTGTTTATTGGAATGTTATCGCAAGTTGACGTCTGATCTGGTGTTTAGCTCACGTTGCACTGGAGTCGCAGTATCAGCTCTAATTATTTGCGCAAGCTGCTGCCTTTTCGTATATTGCATTTATTAACACAGCTTTTTTTTTGCATAAGGAGTCAGCCTCTTATGCGAAAAGACACGACTAAACGCCTTTCCCAAGTAACTATGAATGAACCGCTTCCTTAGCAACATTTATGTGCCTTTCTTGCTCAGAAGACGCGCCGATCGTTCGCCCCGATAGTAGATCTTCAAAGCAGCGGGAACTAAGGAAGAAACCAGGCATTTACTGGCGAGAACACTCCGATTGACGTTGTCCGACAACTAATTAAGCGGGACATGAACCACCGTACCACCCACTTTGCAGATTCATTTATGGCGCAACATTTAAAACGGTGGCAATCCTGTGTTTCCTGTGGTTTCCTAATGCCTCGTATCTTTCAAGCTCTAGCTTTGACACCAGAGTCGAAAGATTCGCGAGCTGTCGCACGTTACTTTTCATTGCCGAGATAAACATGCGGCAACGAACTGTCTGGGCGCGCGTCATACCACAACCATGGGTAAACTTGCCAGATCGAACCTGTCAAGTGGGTGCACGCGACCCGCTTGTCAGGCAGAAGCGAAACACAGGTTGCCCAGTAAAATCGAGCCGCGACCCATCTATCGTCAAATGCCGCAAACATAGCGCGTCCAACGTTTGGTGGCACTCGCGTCAGTCCAAGGCGACCGCGGCCACGGTGCAGAGCGTTGGAGTTAACCGTGCTGACGGCTGTACATATAGCTGAACAGGGAACAAACTGGTGCCACTAGAATCTGCCACACCGTTAATCGTACGTCATAATACAGTGCACTTTTGCTAATAGGTTTCTGTCATTGATGAGATTTCATTGAAAACTGCATGCTATGGTACGATCAATGCGTGCCGCTCTACTCCATCTTCTTTTTGGGGCATGCCTATAGTTCTGTCCCTATTCTGTCCCCTCGTTTCTTTTGGTCTGTTAAGAAACCGAGGTCATGTTATAGCAACACGTCCACTCCTGCACTATGCGCCCGCGCTTGCGTAGCTTCCCGAAGACATCTCACAAACACGCCGGGAACAGGGAAATCATATTCCTGCCGCCGCCTCCGTCGGCCTTCACCGCCGCTTGGTGTCGTCAGCAGTCCCAATGCGGAGAGCTCTCCGACCTTCAAAGCCGAGAACGTGCTGATATCATAGTTGGGCAAGAGGATAGGAAAGCGAAGTGAGGGTGAGGACGACTGATATAAGGGCAAGGAAGATGAAAAGGCGGAGGTGAGAGAGTAAACCATAGCATAGTCATGTCCAGTATAGCATAGCAACGAGTGGGAAAGAGAAGCGATCGTGAGGAGAATAGAAAGGAGAGAACGCAATATGGCAAAAGATAAAGAAAGATGATAGAAAAAAAGAGCCGAAGATGTTCAAAGAGATAAAGAAAGAAGTATGAAAGCAAGAGGAAGAAGTTCAAAAAAGAAAATCTGCTTTCGTCAGCTGGTGGCGCTTGCTTGTCAGCTCCGCTGTTCTTTCGGACTTTGTGGAGGTAGAACTGGCTTTAGTTATTTTTGTTCATGCGGATGCTTTATGGAGCCACCTATACATTTGAAACCACTCACGAGTACGTAAAACCCGTAGGCTGAAGGCTTTGTTGGTAAAGAGAGCAGTAATATAGAGAACAGACCTACCATAACTGAAACAAAGGTGCAATGTTCAGGGACTTTTACATTGTGGCTGCGCCTGAAGAATCCCGAGGGGTACGTCATAGGCCAAGAAATGCTCTTGGCCCTCAACGTTGCGCGAACTTGGTCGAAGGCGCACTGCTGCTCATTTTCCTGGCCGAGAACTTAGTCCGCAACTACAACAAAATATGCTTAGCAGGGGCCGAGCACTTACTCCCTTTTCCTGAGTTCTTGCGATAAAATCGGTTTATCCTGAACAAGGAAGAAATGTGCCGCGATAACGAGCGTTAGGACGTTGTAAACGACTAGGCTTTTGTTTGATCCAACCAGGAAACACGTGGTTGTCTAACCATAACCAGTTTACTGTAGCCATTATTGGCGACATTGGTCAATTAGTATTGACCACATTATTATGAATTATTGTAACTTCTTACTGATGGTATACACCATGATACATTTTTCTGAATTATTGTGAACCGCAGAACATCCGCTCTCATAGCCCAAACAGAGTTGCTACAGACAGAATAAGGACTCAGCGAAGCAATACACCAGGTTGTAGTTCAACAGAAAACGACCACCAGCGCGGTTCAAGGCAGGATGTGGATAGCCAAAAGATTATTCGTAATCGGGGCATCACCTTACCTTACGAAAGACGATAGTAATTGTTGGCGTTTTACTTGCCTAAACTATAGCATGGTTATGAGGCGTAGCGTAATAGAGGGCTCCGGAAATTTTGAACACACAGGTCCTTTAATTTCCACTGACATATCGCAGCACACGGACCTGTTGCATTTTGCCTTCATCGAAACTGCGACCGCCGTGGCTGGTATCAAATCTACATCCATCGTGCTAGCTACGACGGCTGTCGAACTTTTGCGAAAGCTATATAAAGAAAATTTCCTTCAGCCACATTTTACATCAAACAGGTAGTGCGATCACGAAATCAGGGGCTATTGGAAATATTGTGCCGAGAATTTCTTCGAACCATGCGAAGGCAAGGCATATATGTTCTTGCTGATTATTATAGTGGGACGTTTTTATATGAAATCATAGCGTGTGCGATGAATTGCAATAATAACCATAATGTTGGTTGACGCAGAAATCTATTGTATTTTACCAATCTCTTACTATATCAGTTCCTTCAACAAGTGGTATTAGTAGCACCGATGGCGATGTAAGCTTAGCAGACAATCAAATATTGTGTATATTTACTGAGCCGATGGCACCGTTTCACCAAGCACATATTCCGCAAGTACAGACGCAACGACATGAAAAAGTTAAAGTACCAATGTCCTGCGATACATGTATAGTTCTATCAGCGAATGTTCCATACGTGTAGCAGCTACTGTTATGTTATGGTAGCCTTGTCTGTATTGGAGATGACTGCTAATCGATTACCCCAAAAGGCATGTGGCTATTCAACCCAGACTGCCCACCCCACCGTATTACCGCGCAGTATGATTTTATTACGAACGTCACTTCTAACTTCGGCATCTAGAAGTGTTTTGATATGCGATATGCCGCTTCGTTGTAATGCAGAATTTTAATTAGTGAAGGTATACAGCCGAATAATTGAAATCTCTGTGTACGAAGCAGCGTGAAAGATGCCTTCCGAGGATTATATGCAGTTAAACACCGAAATTTTAGCCCTCACATATTTAAGTGCCGGCAAGCATTTATTTGCGCCGACCTTCCAAAAAGACGCCTGTTATCGTCTATGGGCACAACCGAGTTAATAAAAATTGTGAGGCCCTTAATGTTTGCCTTAAGACTTGAACCCACAAGGGGACGTCGAGATCTTGTCGTTTGCTGCTGGACGACCCATAGTTGTTCGCGGAAGCTCGGGCTCCACAGGGCAACGACAATCTTCTGTAGCACCAAGGCGCTGATAGCACCAAGGCGCTGATAGCGTTTCTACGGGCAACATGCCTCAATGAAACGCTGTAAACTGAGTTATAGTGTATATATGTATATATGAGTGTGTGAGTAAGTGTGACCGTATGTACGTGTTATGTTAGATGTGATCACTGTAAATATCATAATCACCGCAAAGTACCTGGAGTAGCAAGCCAGGCCATTAACCAGGCTAACATCTCCGGTTCATCAATAAAGTGTTCTCTCTCTCTCTCTCTCTCTCAAGAGGCGCGGTCACTTTTCGAAGTTTGCGGCAAAGTTTGTTGTCTATAACGGAAACGGCAGCACCGGTATCAGCAAGAGCATATGCACGGGTAGCTTCTACAAAGACTTCGACAATATTCGACGGCAAAGGTCGAGTACTTTAGCATTTCGACAGCGCAGTTCTTGCCTCACGAACTGCAGCGGCTAGTTTCCCTCATTTTCAGGGGCTGGTCGACGACGCATGGGCGACAGTGAGCGGCGATGGGGCGACGGCGAGCGACGAGACCCAGATTGCGGATAGTCATGGGACGACGTGTTCGACTGAGGATCCGGACTCTCATAACGAGGGCGGGGACGATACATGTAGTTGTACTGTGAACGGGCGTGTGGCGCGAGACGATGACAGTACCGGGCGACATGGCCAACGCCGCGGCATGCAAAACAGATCGGCCGGTTCACTCTAAAAACAAAGAGAGTGCTGGGCACTCACTTTGGGGGAGTACTTTTGTGTCCCAAATCTAACTCCTTCTTTCAGAGTAGATCAACCCCATTGCAGGGTACCGGTACTCTGGCCAAAACAGAGTAGTAGGACGCCTCCGAAGGGGATTCGAACACTCTTTTGAAGAGAGCTCTACTACCCCACCAAGCGGAGTGCTAGTACTCCCAGAGGGAGTAGCAGACACAGAAAAAAGAAAGAAGAAGCAACCACTGCGTTTTTCGACCATTCTACAATTAGCAGGCATTTAATTTACATCACAATGAACATAGAACATACAGGCTGACATGACACGAACACACATCCCTATTGGAAAACCCAGCGCCACTGGGAGCCAGCGTCCAGCGCCATGCCGGATTATGGACGCTGTATACTGGCACGCTGGCGTGCCATGGGATACTGGGAGGCGCGGGTTACTGACACGCAAAACCGCTTTAGAGAAAAAAAACGTTGTGCTTCCCTGCCATGCATGCTAAATAATATACAAATATAAAAAAACGAGTTATAGCAAAAAGAACTTTCCTACGCTAGGATTCGAACGTGGCACCTTCGCACTGCCAACTCAGCACGCTACCACTGCGCCACGCCAGAACACCCTGAACTGACTGTAAACAGGTTAGTCAGTGGTGTCACCTGCCGTCGGACTTGTCGCTTGCAGTGGTACACACAACACGAACGCGCTTTTTATGCGCAGTTGAACCTCACACGTTTGTCAGACAAATGAAACAACCCGCCGATCACGCATGGCATTCGAATAATGGCCACAGCAGTCAGTATATTATACAATTCATATCTAATACTGAAAAACTATAAGTAGACCGACGGGCAGGGACTATCGGCAGCTACGGCCGAGCTAGATAGCCTTTTCTTGCTCTTACGAATTGTCGACATATGTGTAGATGCGTTTTGGCTACACTATAATGCCGCCCGATAATTGAACGGGTACTTCAAGTGGCACTGAGCAGTTTTCTCGCTCAAACCGTGATATTTCATAACAGCGGCAGTACCAGTGTCTGACATACAGAGGTTCATCGAAGCTAACAACTGTCAATCGCTTCGCACGCAAAAAGGAAGCGCAGTGCAGTGGGAAACCTCTCATCATCTTTGTTCAGTAAGCCCTACTGATCGACAAGTATGTGTCATTTCGATTGAGTCAGAGAAGAGTGCGGCAGCAACTTTCCGTGACATATATGTGCTTGCTCAAAGTGCGTCGCTTCAATGCTCACCGCTTCATCTTCAAGCAACGGGAAGAAATAAAAATCATCTGTTCAGGTTATCCGGTGCCAAGGCTGTACTGAGCAGTAATTTTGATTCGTCGTAGTAGCGTATTTTTAAGGCTTGGAGTGCCGTTCGCGTGTAGACGGACTCGGCCGGTACGCTATGCCCAAGCTTCACTTGGAGCATACTGGGACAGGCCGATCGGGGCTTGGCGGCTTGAAAAAGCTAAATTATTGTATATTAGCTCAAGAAGCTTTGCCATATGATGACTGTTTCGCGCATCTAAAGCAATTGAAGGTGCAACAATCGCCAGAGGTGCATTTGCAGCGTGGTAATACCGATCGGTGTTATTTTTTTTTTCTGCGTGCACGAGTTCGGATCGACGCTTTGAGGGCGTCATGAAATTGCGCGGCGATGTAAAATTTTACTGTTATTTGCACCGAATCCTCCACACAAGCGAACACTACAGCAGAGCTATTACCGGAGTGGTTGATAGACGTGACATTGCGTGTATAAGCCAAGTGCGGGGAAAATGCACAAATGTACAGATTCACAGCTGATAGCGCTTAGTGCGCGCGGACGCCGTGTGCCGCGAATTGCTGCACACTGTAGCTCGCAGCGATGAAGTACGGCCAAGCCGTAAATGTTCCCAGAGTCTTCACACCTAGTGAAATCAACTAATACAGGCCCCAGTGCAGAGCGTGCGCCTGTGGAACCAGCGCCAGCGTCTCTTGGGCTGCTTCCAGTGTGTTCCGCACTCGTGCCAGCTCGCAGCCTCCCAGTATACAGCGCTTTCCAGCGAGCCTCTCACTGGTACCAGTGACATTCCAGCTATGCCACCTTGTCCCAGTACAACGCCAGCGCACACCAGTGCAAGGCAGCGCTGCCAGCGTCCCAGTGTCTACCGCCCAGTGAAATATCGTCGTTTCCAGCGCATTTCCAGTGCTCCCAGTAGGGAAAACGTACTGGAAATGCGCTGGGGGCGCTGGTTTTTGCAATAGGGATACACGCCAATAACACAATCACAGCAAAGCACAAAGCCCACAACACACACGCGATATACCATTTTACACTGAAGTCCCGTATATATAACCCGTACACTTGACCTGCTATGTAGCGCCAGTGGTAAAGTACTGTTCTGCGTAATTAAGCAAAAAGTATGCATAGAACAGGTGTATATTTAGCGTTGCCTCATATGTAGCCGCTCGACACACAGATCTGTTAATCTAAACGCGCGGAACATACACAATGTCTTTTAGATTAACGCATTCCTATCATGAGCTGGCATTCCGTTTTACGGGCAAACGCGAGTTCGCAGTGCTGGTTCGCGATGTAAAATGCACCTAAGGAAGCGAGTACGAACATAATAGCGGCTGAATTTCATCAACTCCAGCGAACAAAAGCGATACCCGGCTGCTCCGCTACCACCCGCTTCATTCCGACGGCATCGCCTTTCGAGTCCGTCTGTATGGCGAACAACCGCTGGCGGTCACAAAATATGCACTCCTCGTTCTACGTTATTCTGCACACAGATGCTATATAGTCTTTGCTATAAGAAGTGTTTAGGGTACTATGCTGTACTTACCAGACTTGCGAATGGGGCGGATCGCAGTCACGGTATTTTCACCATCGACGCGCTCATGGCCGTCATACGTCTCGTTTCCGAAATTGTTGCGAAGCCTTTTTCTTTACATGTGGGAGTTATATCCACTGAGTCTTCGGAGACCAGCCGTCGACGACCACAACAGCTTACTGTGTCGCTGAAAGTGTATTCCTCTTCATCTCGCACACGTAAGCGAAGAATCCGAGGCGTGTAGGCTGGAGGGTTTCACTAGCACGGGTTACTGCCGTTCGATCGGCGAAAAACACAGGAGAGGCAGCTCACTATGACTCCCGTCGGTTGAGGCTCGTAGTCGAGGAAGGCACCGTTCATTAAACTTGCACTGCACGCGTTTGTACGCGAAAGCTTGTACGTGGAAGTTGTAGGAAGGCCGCTGCTATAGTTCTATCGAAAAACACTTCACAAAGCGGCTGTTGTCTTCAATCGTCCGCTCCCACCCCCAGCCGCCATGTTTGCGGCTGCGAATGCGAGCATCACATGGGTGTGGCATGAGTGAAAGTGCATTTTACTCTCTGATGCCGCAAGAGGTATGGACATTTCACTCCCTCCGACGTTTTGCTAGAGTAGAATGATGCCCCAAAGAGTAGCTCGGTCGTTTCACTCCTGCGGAACCAGCTGCAGTTTTTAGAGTGTTGTTGCGCGTTCGCCAGGGATTTGCAGCGATAGGAGCCGTCCACGCGACGGGCGGCTGAGTCGGGGCTATGACGTGCGACACCTGTGACACACCATGGAACGGCAAGGGCTGTTGCTGTTGTAGCTGCTGTCGCTGTACTGCCTCAGCGTAGGTAAGAGGCGCGGCAACAGGGTGCTGCTGAATGGGCGCCGGCATAGCCTCGGCAATTTGCTCTTGAACGACGTGTCGGAGCACGGGAGCCAACGGGATTTCTTGCCGCAGTGGCAGCGCACCACTGGTGGCTGTAGTACGCGCAAAAAATACATGGAAGTGAAGCACAGCCCTCGTGCTTCTCTTTCATGTATTTTTTCTCCCCGTTGTCCCGTTATCCAATAAGCGCTGCCAATGATCACTGTGACCAAAAAACCGGCGCCCCAGCGCGTCTTATGCGTTCGTCCGAAGATAATGGTTCTTAAAACATTTCATAGCCGGAATAGCACATTTTTTCCCGGTGCATCGTTCAACGTAAAATTCATTTTTGAAGCTTTAAGGGCATATGAAAGCGGGCGAAAAAAGGCTTGGTCTGCGTTGTTTCATAGTGAACAGTTCAAAGCGCGTAAGAACAACTGCAGAGAAAATGTTTCTGTTGCGTGCTATATCGCATAAATAAACATTTAAAGTTCGTCCGAGCTTCTTGGCTTGATCGCTACTACTCATTAGCTGTTATCGATCCGCACCGCCTCGAGCGACGTTCAACAGTTCACTCCTCCTGTTTGTTCTTCTTGGCGAGTTCGCATCTTTATGGCCCATTTTACGAGTGCGTCCTCTGTGTAATGTCCTGTTTATGACCGCACTGCAGTAGGCTTAGTGTACATATGACTCTCTTTTTGAAGAGAGGAGTTCGCCAAGAGGGGCTGAGTGTAAACAGAGCAGTGCGCTCCGATTTTAGCTAATGTAGTAAATCTCGACACTGAAAAGGCAGAACATACGTCGACAGGACAGCTTGACTCGCTAAGCATAGCGAAACAGTTGGACTGCGTCTAGAATATTCATTACGCCACTTATCACTGACGCCACTGACACTGCTCGAACACAAGCGCATTCATTTACTTAAACTGCGGCACGTGTTGACCTAGTCATCAATTATGTACCTATTATACTCGTTTCTGTTCGATAGTATTCGAATGTTCCTATCCGATGCTACGAATGACGTGAGTGGCTGCGTACTTTTTGTGTTACTTTCGCGCACACCAGAAGTGACTGAAATGCGTGCGATTATGCAGGTATAATTCGCGACTGCTTTCAGCCCCGCATATAATTAGCTACAAGCGAAGAGCGTGGTTCTCCTGTCAATGTACAGTGGATGAGCTCTTTTGCCAGTCACTGTTTGACCTAATGAAAATTTCCCTTGTTACAGCTTTCATGACTGCGTTATCCTCTGTTAAAATTGGCTAACAATTATACGGACTATGACTACTGTGCGTGTACTGTACGAAAGGACCCCGGACGGTCTAAACTTTCAGACCCCTCCACCATCGCATCTTTCATAATCATATCATGAGTTTCGAAGGTAAAACCAAACAAATTATTAAAGAGTTTCACCAAATGACAGGGGCTAGCACCAGGAAAGGTACCTAAATAAAAGTTTAAATAATGCCGTGACGGTTTCCTTTATGCCACTAGCGCTTGCCGGTACTACGTTGCTTGCTAAGCAATTATAATTCACCTGGGGATGGGGACTGTTATGAAAAAAAAAATGTGGCTCATCCCCCTGTCAAAGGAATCGGAATAACACGAAAGTGAAATGTCTCTTCGCAAAAGCAGTTGAATGTTTATTGTTACATCGAGATGAACTTGCCAATTTTTATCGGTGTTTCGCTGGCACGGCACCGTTTGACGTTGAAGAACCCACGCTCACGCATCGCCTCCATATTACAAGGGCCAACCCTATATGATAACTGAAGTAGTTTATCTATTAACTGGCCACCATCTATAGTAATGCCACGCGACAAAGGTATCAGTCATATTTACTTGCGCCAGAATCAGCCGTCAGCGTGGTTGCCGTGCTGTGCGCCTAACGCAGCAGTTTCTTTTTTTGGTTCCCATCACGCTCGAAGAGCGGTCGGTGGGGAAACGCCACCCAAGAAGAAAGATGACCGGTGCCCTACTCGAAGCTCTACGAACGTGGCTATACGCGCGGCTCTACACGCGTTCATCAAGGCGGACTTTGGAACGCGCCTGGAATGGTGCCGCCAGCCAGGAGAGGCGAAGCAAAGCTGCAGTGGTTCAATTTGCCTCTCCTGAATTGCGGCATCATTCTAGGCAATGGGCGCCTGGATGCGCGAGTGCTGGCCGGACGAGACAAGAAGGCGCGTTCGTTAGCGCAGTGGTAGCCCACCGGGCACATTTCGTCGTTTGTGCGGGAGCTGTGAGTTCGATTCCAAGCGCATGAACAAAAGCAATTCTGAGTACTCTATTCATTGATCTTACATGTGTACTTTACTGCATCATAGCCGTTACCGTAGTGACGTATGGGGTCGTGGCGGACTCCGGCATAAAATACTTTCGTATTAAAAATACACAGAAAGACCACAAAAATGAACCCTCATAGGAAAAAAGCAAGTTTAGAGCACAGTGAAGCAGATATAAGATGGAAGAATAGCTTTTCTAAGATATGAACCACAGGTTGAGAGGAAAGAAAAAG
Organism: Hyalomma asiaticum; assembly: GCA_013339685.2. NCBI lineage: Eukaryota > Metazoa > Arthropoda > Arachnida > Ixodida > Ixodidae > Hyalomma > Hyalomma asiaticum. The sequence goes on along the minus strand of CM023483.1, from coordinate 95,162,795 downwards.
GAATCGCCTGACTTTCACACCTGCATTATACGTGTAGAATGTGTCAGCACACCTCAAGTTAACATAAAATCTGCCTCAACTGAAGAAAAGTGCACCTCATTGAACCAAAAGTGTCAAACACAAGGGGCTAGCTCTATTGAATACGCTTATGCGAAACTTTGGGTCATCTTTGCCATGTTTCTGTTAATTGAATTCAAGATCATCAGACGACCAATGTAGTGAACTAAATACACAACATGAATGATTACGCGAGGGCAGTGAGCGTCTTTGTTTAATTACAATAGCAATGATTGTTTTCTTTTCTGTCTGCAATGCTGCGCGACCTATCCCTGAAGGAGCCACCAGAAATCATACGATAGATAACAGAGAAATCAAACATTTCTGCTAATGATTCGCCTTGACCAAAGCAGCATTACCGCTTGCAGTCGTTTATTGCGTTGCCGCTGTGCTGCGCTGTAGTTATGCACGACAGACGCCGACATCCCTAATGATGGGCTCGGGGATATGCTCTTGTTGCTTTAAGCACCCAGGCAGGAGTAGGCCTGTATTGTATGTTTTTTCATGTGGCGACTCACTTTAATTGCGCAGTCAGTGAAATGCAAGGCAAAAAAGCGCACATTTGGGCAGTACAGGAAATATAAGGAGGAATCAGTATATGTTCGACGCCCAATTTTCCTGGACATGAAGACGTTTCGAAAATTCTGACTACAGCGCATTCTTTGCTTGTAAATGATGGCGCCAGCGAGTAGGACGCCCATTCCTGACAAATTGCGTAATAGCATTTCTGTCCAGCTTATGTTTTTTATTTCAACTTTTCTTGACGACCTTTTTTGAAATTGGCAGAAACTAGCCTTTGGAGCTTTCGGTTGTGTGTAATCCGAGGTTTTTGAAGAGATTTACTCCCTATTCACAAAGGTTTGTGTGCTGCCTTGGGATCTCCAGCCATTGCTTGTAGAACCAGGATTTCCTGTTATGGTATAACGTCAAGGCACGTAATTTACCTTTCGAGATTAACGGAAGATATTGGTTGTAGCTTTGACGTTTAGGAAAACCTTTAAATTACAAGTAGTTCTTAAACCAGAAATTTTACTGCAGCAAACCATTAAGTGGAAGGACCGATCTTGTTGAGGTGCCCATTTTGAAGTATTCGCTCCGTGAACGGAGCATCTTAAATAATTAATATTAGCTTAGGCATCGGAGTTTTCCAGAGCTTTGTTCTCTCTTAGAAACCTAAAATTGCGCACGTATTTGTAATTCTAATAAGTATTACTAAATAACCATTGTAAAATATGCTAGAAATGATGTCATGGTATATTAATTTTGTTGCCAATCGCACGAATTGTTATATTCAAACTGTGCAGAGAAAACTATTCCTGTAAGAATGTGCTCAACCAGTTTCTTGTCTAGATGCATCACACAATCCCAAACTACACGTCCAATGTATAGTTTGAATTGGTGGTGAAGTATTATCTGTCAGGTATGTGTTGTTCATGTAAGGTACTACCGGTGTTTGCCAACATGCTTTACCTCTATACCCGTCTTTGATTAACATTCATTCTCGAACAAATGTAATCGAGGCGGCTCGCTCAAGGAGATCTCACGCCTACAGAGGAAGTGCATGTTTTCATCAAAATGACTTTCTGTCCATGATGGTATGGACGCAGAATGTGGCTGCTTTAGCCAGAGTGTGTTTACATTGAGTGATTATATGAAAAAAAAAACGACATCTGCAAAGATCTCCCAAGATGGTGAGGTGCCATCTGGGAGACTTATTTACTGCACGCTGCCAGTTCTCGCTCGTGTTATTGCCATCGAAATTCAGAGGCTATATGTGCCCAAACGACGATATTTTAGTGAGGAGTGGTGCAGCAGGACACACCCGACAGTGTTCTCCCTCTAGATCTGCTTACGCAAAACTAGGTAGAAATCAATTATCGTATTTTGCCTTCATCGAGGTGTGTCCAGCGTGGCATGCCAGCCAACGTTTGCGCTGGTGCTTAGCCATTACGCACAGCACCATTATTCATCGATGCTACATAACAGCCGAAATAATCCCTAGTCCCGGACGTCATTAGTCGAAGCCGCCACCCGAGCCCGCTGGGCCAGAGTTCGCTGTGCCTCTATTGCACAGGGTCGCCTCCTAGTCCTGTTTGGTGGGGTTGGGGATTGGGATTAATTTTGGGTTCAAAGGGTGGGCCCAGACCATATGGTAAGTGTCGGCCACTTAACCACAGTACTGGCACTGCCCACTTATTTTCGGGTCGTAATGGGACGGCCGCGTGCAGGTAGAAGCGCACTTGCACGAGCATGAAACACACGCTTTCCTTCGCTGGCGGTGGCCGATACTTTCTCCTGGAGTTCCATCAATTCGGATTCCCCGCGAAGCGCCGCTTGTAACCGAGGAAAATTTTGAAGTACTGTGACAGCAGCGACAGGCTTGGGATGCCCTCACTTCTCTGCGACGCGCATTGTTCCTACTTCATCTGTCAATCACGCTTTGAAGTAAGCTGGGAAGTGTCCCCGCCTAAATACTACATGCGTTACGCTGTGCTCACCACGCAAATGTTATTGCCAGAAATCACACATGTGAAACAAATTAACAACCGTGGTGCCCTACATGTGCCTTTGACAAAAGCAAACCATCAAGTTTAAGTAACCGCATGTGATCTCCCATTAATTCTTTCTACCCTGTCTTTTCCCAGAGAGTAGGTTATAAAGTAACTTTTAGAAAAGCTGAAACTTCAGTGAGTGCCTCACAGTTGGCAATTAAGAGAATCTGGTTGGGATCCTTAGGCCGCTTCTGTTACCCTTCGTCCCAAGGTCATACTTCCCCTAAAAACCTAGTCACTCCGAGGTAACAGATTCAAAGACTGCACAGAAATGTCCTTGGTATAAAATGAGGACATACGGAAGCTAGAAATGCCAGCTTGCGATAAGGAGTTGTTAATGAGTCACCAGCAGTGGTATATGTAGTTGTGTGACACACCTTGGATGACCGTTGCGTTGAACAGATGTAGGTATTTAATGCATTCAAGACCCATTTTGTGAAGAATTATTGTGCCAAACTAAGGCTCACATTTTTGCTGCCTTGCATTTAGCAAATGGGATCGCATTCGATACTCTACTACAAGGAGATCATTCCGTTGTGGTATTCAGCACTTACGCTTATATTTTTCCCTTTTAGTTTGCGTGCCTTGCACATGCCTTTATGAGGAATTAAAATGAAAGAATATTCGGCAGGTCTAATATATTTTCGGATGTGTGTAGCAGAGAAAAGGCGCTGGATACATTGCTTTGCTGTAGAAAGCAACGGGGACAAAAAAAAAATGTCATTCAGTGCTACTACCCATTTTTTGGTTGCTTCCAATTATATGCACCCGAAGGACATAATACTTGCAAGCGAAATCACAGTACGTTCTATCAGGTCTCGAACTTTGTCGCTGCCATACACTGTGGTGACCTTTCACGTCTTTTGGCTTTTTGGCTTTAAATCATTCTCAACGTACAAGCGCAGTAATGCGCCCAACTTATTTCACGAAGGGGATGCTCCTAAATAGGCGTTGTTCCAGCAGCGCAACGCGCTGTCGAATGAGGCCCGCGATTTCAACAGACCCAGTAAAGAGCACCAACTATGAACACTGCTAATATCAAGCGACCTTGTTGGCAGGGGAGGACGGGCACCAGGTGCAAGGTGGCCCTTCTCCTCGGGTCGCTCCTAACAAGCACACCGGATGCGCTTCACCCTAATGAGCGTAAAATGGTGCCTGTTGAACGTAGAGTGACACGCTAATAGCACGCTGAACAAAACAGGTAATGAAGCAGAAGATGCTAGAGAAGCACTGAAAAATAGAGTGCTACTGCCTCTTTGCAAAGAGGCTTGCTCATTATCCGTGGTCCCTATAGGCAGCCGGGCGTTGGCGAACATCTGCGCGCATTGCATTTTTGGATTAGTGGCCGCTTTTTTTGTAGCCACCCAAACGTACTGCACCACACCTTTAGCTGAACTAATGCTTGCGCTGCCCCAGTAGTGTCGTCCCATTTGTCGCTTTAGGGGTTCGAGCATGAAAATGGATGTACGAGAAATGAATTCATAAGTACATTTCTTAGCACCAACATTTCAACGATGCTGCTGTGGAAATGTCCAAACGAAGTAGCGGCAACTTTCTTTTGAAACGGAAGCATGCGGCTGCAACGCGGAGAAATGTTAGAGAACTGGTGATTTGAAATAAATCAGCAGTTGTTACATCTACTGCGACTTTTAACTGAAACAGGGCGTTTAGGCAAGGGGCTTGCTTGTGAAGGTTGAGCGAAAACAGCTGCGACTAAGCCTTGGCAATCGCGGAGCCAGCACGCGCGTTGGGCTGCCCAAACGTCTTCTTCCTCCGCGAGTAGCGCACCCTGTCTGGCCTAGTATAGCGTCCATATTCTTCACTACATTCACTTCCCCTCCGGAAAAGAGCCATCCTGGCGACCTATGGGCAGGAAGCGACAGCAGGGTCGTAGTAAGGCTTCAGCCGGTCGATATGCACAATTTCACGTCCACGGCGTCGTAGATCAGATGATGGCGCAAGCGGCTCGATGACGTAATTGACAGGTGAAGTTTGTTTAACCACACGGTAAGGGCCGTGGTACTTAGAAGTAAGTTTCGTCGACTGGCCAGGACTGACAGAGGGAACCCAGAGCCAAACCAGCGATTCTGGAGCGTAAGATTCTGGTGCCTCTGAGCTGTCCCGATGTTGTTTCTGGCGCTGTTGATCGGCAGTGGTGAGGACGCGGGCAATCTGGCGACACTCTTCCGCGTGTCTTGCAGCTTGAGAAACCGTTGTCGACTCAGTCACATCAGGGTGGTATGGAAGAATGGTGTCGAGCGTACAAGAGGGTTCGCGGCCGTAAAGTAGAAAGTATGGAGTGAATCCAGTGGTGGTCTGCATGGCAGTATTATGCGCCTACGTTACAAAGGGAAGAATACTGTCCCAGTTGGAGTGATCAGAGGCGATGTACATGGACAGCATATCGCCCAAACTACGGTTAAATCGTTCGGTTAAGCCATTCGTTTGGGGATGGTATGCAGTGGTGGTCCGGTGAACGACGTGGCATTCTTTGAGGAGCGATTCTACCGCGTCCGACAGAAATACGCGGCCTCGATCGCTCAGGAGTTCACGTGGTGCTCCATGACGTAAGATGATGTGGCGTAAAATGAAAGAACCGACGTCACCTGCCGATGCAGAGGGCAATGCTGAGGTCTCAGCGTAGCGCGTGAGGTGATCGATGGCGACGATGATTTAGCGGTTACCAGCAGGAGTGATGGGAAGAGGACCATAAAGATCAATGCCGACCCTGTCAAAGGGTCTGCTTGGACACGGTAAGGGCTGCCCAAACGTCTTCTTCCTCCGCGAGTAGCGCACCCTGTCTGTCCTAGTATAGCGTCCATATTCTTCACTACATAACCAAGGAAAAGGCGCAACAGAATCTCCTGTTGTGACACTAGACTATGTAAAAAATTCTTGACATTTGGAAGCTAACAATCTGATGACAATCTGCCACATACAAAACGGAACGCCAGGCTGCGCGAACACGGCTGTCTCCCCTGCAAGGAGCCAGCATAGGAAATACAAATCACTCCACGTCATCGGTACCGCAAGCGCGCGAAGTTCGACATTTGTCTGTTAATGGAAATAAGCACACCACTATTGACCCTCCTGAAGAAATTACAAACAAAGGAGGTGTTACGTATACGTATCGTTTCAGATGTCGCAAACTGTAATGGATACCACTGAACGGAGGCATAGTAACATTCTTCTGTGGAGAAAACTTGCGCCGAAATGACGATATCATAAAGCGCACCAATAATGAGCATCTGCAGTTCTGTAACATACAGTGCATATAAAGCCAACTGGCCTTTTACGTGCGAAGCATTTCTTAGCGAACTTCGTCGACCTTGAGCGTATCTATCTATCTATCTATCTATCTATCTATCTATCTATCTATCTATCTATCTATCTATCTATCTATCTATCTATCTATCTATCTATCTATCTATCTATCTATCTAGCCGCCTACGACTTTGTGCTGTCCTGGTCGTTTCGTTAATGGGATGTATACGAAAATTGGCATGCCGCAACATGACTGCCTGACGAACATAAATGGCAGGTCATAAAATGAACATCATGACATGCATGTCATGAGCGACGTGATTTACATACCACTGTCTCGGTGCTCTCCTGGCCGTTTTGTTAATTGGATGTACACGAAAATTGATGCGCCACAACATGACGGCGTGACGAAAATAAACGACACGGCATTACATCAGAATCATTACATGCATGTCATGAGCGGCATGATTGACAGGCCATGGTCTTGGTGCTCTCCTGGCCGTTTTTTTACTGGGATATATACGAAAATCGGTATGGCGCAACATGGCTCCATGACGAACATACATGGCAGTTCATAACATGAGAATTATGATGTGCATGTCATGAGTGGCATGATTTACATACCACGCGTTTCGTTAATGGTATGTATATCAAAACTGCTATGGCACAACACGACCGCACGGCGAACGTAAACGACAGGTCATAACATTGGAATGATGACATGCGTGTCATGAGCGGCATGGTTTGCATGAAACAGTCTCGCTGCTCTTGCGGCCGTTTTGGTAAACTTCGTATGCACCAAAATCGGTATAGGAAGACAACAATGGAGATCCATTTTACGTTGCTGATGCGTGATTCGCATTTCCTTGATTCCTACTGCACGTGGGATCTGCCATTTTTTATCATTGTGTTCTATCAGAACGAAGCCCTGAGACCAGGAAAAACCCACCGTCTCCTTAGAGCTCGTGTGTAGGCGCCACAGCAAGCCAGCAACCACCAACTTTGGGTTGAACGCGACCTGAAAATTCGGCGTAACTATACAGTGGTGGAAACCTTCGTATTTTATAGGCGCCTGATTCTAGCTAAACATCCCAATATATGTTGCGCGTACTTCTCACAAAGAAGCGCTTCGCTATGTATGTTCTGGGCTCACACGTATGAGAAACGAAATAGCCTAGTCTGCTATAGCATAATATAACCAGAGAATTTCCTACAGGGCACACGTAAGACATTATGCAGCAACGTCAAATTCAGTGACGACGACCAACGAAAAATAGTAAACTGATCAAACACAGTGTTGATCAAAAACGAAAGAATATAAAATTACAAATCACACGTATATAATACATGAGTTACCATTCAGCGTGCAAGCTTCTCCACTCGTCCAAGCATCTGTGTTCCAACCTCTTATGCAATTACGCGCCGCTCGATAACGGCTGAAATGCTCAGGCGCATCACAGAACTGCTTTTTCGTGCGCTGGAATACCTCACCTTTATTTCACGCCGTGTTTAATTTTGCGCATCACGCAATGCCTTGAAAACACAGAAAGTGCCTGGGCTTAAATGCTCGATCTCTTTTAACTTCAACGCAAAAATGTAGGAAAAAAGGAAGTGAGAATGCTGGTCCACTTAGTGTTCTGTAGTCTTTCTCGCCTACACCGAGGGGTGAAGCGTTCTCGCCTCTCCACTGCGTCTGCGTAGTTGTTAAGCGTTGCATTTTAATTGTAGCGATCGTATAGTGGTCCGTTACACTCCGTGCCACATTGGCAGGATAAGCACTGGCGCCCAGCCTTTACCGGTACAAACAGGAACGGCTATTGTCAGCGTTTTTGCGCTTACTGGTTGTCACCTTTTTTTTTGTTGTGTTCGGTAATGTGAATTAGACCAGAGAGATGCACGACCGTTTCATACGCACAGACACTTTTAATACTCGTATAAGAGCAATGTACAAACTAACCAATCTGCAAAATACTAGTCATACCAACAAACAAATAAACAAACAAACAAACAAACCAATGAAGTGGAGCATGCACTAACAAATTGAAATGTCCAATATGCCAGATAATTAGTTGCAATAAATTTAACAATGATAAAGTCCAAATACCACTTGAAATGTGGAGAGTCTTGGGAGTGGTCGGAACGATGCGAGGTCTCCGTTGGGGCCTTCGGAGCGTAGCCGGAGGGACGATGAGACGACCGTGGCTCGGAGCGTAGCCGAGGTGGTGCCTCACCCAAGACGGATAACGAGCTCCGCACGTCCTTTCTCTACCGCTTCCAAAGTCGCTCCCTTTTATTTCGCGCTTTCGCGCCGTTTCGCGGCCAGCGAGGAGCTGACACTTGACACCCGGTCGCGAACGGCGGGGCGAGCGTGGTGCACGGTCATAGCTGTATGCCGGCCACAGGCTGCTTCTTTTCGCCGAACTGCTTCGACTACGGCCCCGCGCATTCCGAGGTCCGTGTGTTTCTTCTTCTTCTTCTTCTTCTTCTTCTTCTTCTTCTTCTTCTTCTTTCTTTCTTTCTTTCTTTCTTTCTTTCTTTCTTTCTTTCTTTCTTTCCTTTGCCCCGATGCGTGCGGGCTCGAGCGTCCGCTTCCTCCTCCTTAGCACCCGCGCACAGGGCTCGCACCACGCCTCTCTTCGCAGGCATCGCGTCTTCCGAGAATGTCTGGCCGTAGCGCCCTCCACTCACACGTGACACTGGTGTCTACGTGGAGTGGTCAATTCGCTGTTCTTCCTGGGCGCTAGTCGGAAAAAGACGCGGCTCTGACACGTGTCGAAGAAAGCAGGCTGCTGGCAAGTCTATTCTTTAATCTTCATTGAACAAGCCTATAATGGAAGAATCATGTGCACAAAACGTGACGGAAGAACATTCTGAGCAAGAGAACGCCAACAACGAGAAAGAGGCAGCGATGGATAGAAACAGGGACGTACTATTAGTAGGACTTCACTTCACTCCACTTCACTTTATTACCTTAAAGACCCCTTACATAAGGGGTGGGAATATTACATAAGGAGTATTACATAAGGGGTGGGAATACATTAGTCCGTAATTGCATAAACATAACTGAAAATACAAAAAATAGAAAAGAGAAAAAATACATGCGCTATACATTTGCATAATACATAACTGAACACCGAAGAGAAAAAAAGTAAACTGATCAAACACAGTGTTGATCAAAAACGAAAGAATATAAAATTACAAATCACACGTATATAATACATGAGTTACCATTCAGCGTGCAAGCTTCTCCACTCGTCCAAGCATCTGTGTTCCAACCTCTTATGCAATTACGCGCCGCTCGATAACGGCTGAAATGCTCAGGCGCATCACAGAACTGCTTTTTCGTGCGCTGGAATACCTCACCTTTATTTCACGCCGTGTTTAATTTTGCGCATCACGCAATGCCTTGAAAACACAGAAAGCGCCTGGGCTTAAATGCTCGATCTCTTTTAACTTCAACGCAAAAATGTAGGAAAAAAGAAGTGAGAATGCTGGTCCACTTAGTGTTCTGTAGTCTTTCTCGCCTACACCGAGGGGTGAAGCGTTCTCGCCTCTCCAATGCGTCTGCGTATTTGTTAAGCGTTGCACTTTTAATTTTAGCGATCGTTATTCGTGGTCCGTTACAACTCCGTGGCACCATTGGCAAGGATAAGCACTGGCGCCCAGCCTTTACCGGTACAAACAGGAACGGCTATTGTCAGCGTTTTTGCGCTTACTGGTTGTCACCTTTTTTTTGTTGTGTTCGGTAATGTGAATAGACCAGAGAGATGCACGACCGTTCATACGCACAGACACTTTTAATACTCGTATAAGAGCAATGTACAAACTAACCAATCTGCAAATACTAGTCATACCAACAAACAAATAAACAAACAAACAAACAAACCAATGAAGGGAGCATGCACTAACAAATTGAAATGTCCAATATGCCAGATAATTAGTTGCAATAAATTTAACAATGATAAAGTCCAATACCACTGAAATGTGGAGAGTCTTGGGAGTGGTCGGAACGATGCGAGGTCTCCGTTGGGGCCTTCGGAGCGTAGCCGGAGGGACGATGAGACGACCGTGGCTCGGAGCGTAGCCGAGGTGGTGCCTCACCCAAGACGGATAACGAGCTCCGCACGTCCTTTCTCTACCGCTTCCAAAGTCGCTCCCTTTTATTTCGCGCTTTCGCGCCGTTTCGCGGCCAGCGAGGAGCTGACACTTGACACCCGGTCGCGAACGGCGGGGCGAGCGTGGTGCACGGTCATAGCTGTATGCCGGCCACAGGCTGCTTCTTTTCGCCGAACTGCTTCGACTACGGCCCCGCGCATTCCGAGGTCCGTGTGTTTTCTTCTTCTTCTTCTTCTTCTTCTTCTTCTTCTTCTTCTTCTTCTTTCTTTCTTTCTTTCTTTCTTTCTTTCTTTCTTTCTTTCTTTCCTTTGCCCCGATGCGTGCGGGCTCGAGCGTCCGCTTCCTCCTCCTTAGCACCCGCGCACAGGGCTCGCACCACGCCTCTCTTCGCAGGCATCGCGTCTTCCGAGAATGTCTGGCCGTAGCGCCCTCCACTCACACGTGACACTGGTGTCTACGTGGAGTGGTCAATTCGCTGTTCTTCCTGGGCGCTAGTCGGAAAAAGACGCGGCTCTGACACGTGTCGAAGAAAGCAGGCTGCTGGCAAGTCTATTCTTTAATCTTCATTGAACAAGCCTATAATGGAAGAATCATGTGCACAAAACGTGACGGAAGAACATTCTGAGCAAGAGAACGCCAACAACGAGAAAGAGGCAGCGATGGATAGAAACAGGGACGTACTATTAGTAGGACTTCACTTCACTCCACTTCACTTTATTACCTTAAAGACCCCTTACATAAGGGGTGGGAATATTACATAAGGAGTATTACATAAGGGGTGGGAATACATTAGTCCGTAATTTGCATAAACATAACTGAAAATACAAAAAATAGAAAAGAGAAAAAATACATGCGCTATACATTTGCATAATACATAACTGAACACCGAAGAGAAAAAAAGTACAGATGAGTACATGGGGTGATGTGTTAATTACGTCAGCACAAATACCTATATACCGAAACAATACAAAGTAAAAAATAAAATAGCGCTTTCATTGCGAAAAGTGCGCCGTGACACTCTCCGCAAACGCACACGGGCAAGTGATGGCAACGATTTGGTGGGGCAGGTTGTTCCATTCTGTGGCGGCATGGCAAAAGAATGAGGCGGAAAAGGTAGTAGTGCGCATGCGAGGGCGGCCCACTTGAAAAGTGTGTCGTGTACGATGAGATGTCCTGGCTGCTGGGAGGATATAGGGTGGTTGATTAAGCGAGGTGTGATAGAACTTGCGGAAAAGCGAAAGGGTTGCAGTGCGCCGGCGCGTACAAAGAGGAAGCAAATTCAATTCTTTTTTTAAGTATGATATGCTTCCGTCGTATGAATAATTAGAATGAATGAACCTTGTGGCGCGGTTTTGAACGGCTTCGAGTGCGTTGATGAGATATGTTTGGTGAGGCTTCCATATGGCAGATGAATATTCAAGTGTCGGTCTGACTATTGCCTGGTAGGCCAGTTGTTTTACAGCTTTGGGGGCGCGTTTGAGATGACGCTTGAGAAAACCGAGTGATTTGTTAGCAGATGAAATGATGTTAGTGACGTGTGTGCGCCAGGATAACTCGTTCGATATGGTAACACCTAGGTACTTGTATGACTGCGCAGCACACACGGGAATGTGACTGATCGTGTATTGGTAAAGAAATGGATCGCGCCGACGAGAAAATGCAACAAGTTTGCACTTCTTAGGATTAAGATCCATTAACCAACGGTCGCACCATTGTTGTAGACGGTTAATGTCCTCCTGAAGTAAGTCTTGATTCGATGGGTTAGTAATTGTTCAATAAATGGCGCAGTCGTCTGCGAACAAACGAACGTTGCAAGACACGTGCAGAGGTAGGTCATTTATAAATATTAGGAAAAGTAGAGGTCCAAGGACAGATCCTTGCGGTACGCCGGAAGTGACTGGCAGGGGGCTAGATTCGCGGTTGTTAACTGTAACGAATTGGGAAGGGTTTGTCAAGAACGCTTCAATCCATCGCAAGATGTCGGGGTTAATATTCGCAAGAGAAAGTTTTAGTAATAGGCGTTGGTGTGGCACCTTGTCGAACGCTTTTGCGAAATCTAGGAATATCACGTCTGTTTGGAGGTTGCAATCTAAGTTAGTGTGAATATCATGCAGGAAAATGGCCAGTTGTGTTTCGCAGGAGAAACCTTTGCGGAACCCATGCTGCGAAAAATGAAAGTATTTGTTCGAGTCAAGAAACTTCATGATTTCTGTGTATATGACATGTTCCATGAGCTTACAGGGCACACTCGTTAATGAAATGGGGCGATAATTAAGCGGGCAATTCCTGTCACCTAATTTGTAGATGGGAACAACCTTCCCCACCTTCCAGTCATATGACATTTCACCAGTTGAAAGTGACTGTGAGAACAGCAAGCACAGGAGATCCGCTGTGACATGTTTAGTATTCTTTAACAGTTTTGCATTGATGTCATCCACGCCGGCTGATGATGTGAGTTTAAGCTTGTCGATTAACGATGAGATACCATCTGGGAAAAATGTAATGGTTGGCATAACAATTGCTGTATTAGTACGCGATGAAAAATGGGGCGTGGTAGGCTCCTTTGTAAATACAGATATAAAGGCTGCATTAAAGAAGTTCGCGCACTCGACATCGTCGACCGTTACACCTTCTTCATTGGCGAGCCTATCGGCCAGCCTGAGGTAGGAAATTTCCCCATAAGGAGATATGGTGGTAGCGGCTCCGGGCAACACAAATTGTTCGAAAAGGGTCTGTGCTTTAGGGTAGTCTGAAATCGCAACTAATAAGTTTATAACCAGAACGGAGGATAGAGTTTTTTCTCTCTTTGCAACGAATCACGCAGTGACCGAACGCCGCAACATCGTACTGGAGAATGAGATTTAAACTAAAGCTTGCAGTGTCATTTTGCTAACTGGTAGCGGCATATAGTATCTGATGTTACATAGCGTACAAAAGACTGCCCAGAGCCTTGAACGAACGTACGCCAGGTGAGAATTCCAGGCGAAGTCACTGTCAAGAAACACACCAAGGCATTTAAATGATACATAAGCAACAGGTGGCCCCGCCATGATTTTAGAGCGGCCTATGGAGCTGGACTGCTGATCTGAGGGTCCGTGGTATAGAATCCCGGCCGCGGTGGCTACAATGAGATGGAGGCAAAAGGTTGAAGGCCCGTTACTGTGGCGATGTCAGTGCACGTTAATGTACCGGCAGGTGATCTAAATTCTCGGAGCCTTCGACTAACGGCGTCTCTTCATAATCACAGCTGGTTTTCGGTTGTCAAGACCCAAAAATCAGTCAGTAAGCAATAGGCGAGAACAACACGGCAAAACCAGAGGAACATGAATCAATGTGTGAAAGTTGATCTATGGGACCGTGGTGGACCGCGCCATGAAACACTTTCCTATTAAAAATCGCATTGCACTAACACTACAAAACGAATAACCAAGAAGCAGGTTTCTGCTTGTAGGCCCCCAGTGAGGATCAATTTTGATCGAAAAACCAAGCACACGCTCAACAGTTTCATATAGGAGTGGTCCGCTCAAGAATACCTTGCATCTCTAGGAAACGTAATACATCGCACTATTTCGGCAGTGTCCTGTACTCAAAAGGCAATATTCGTTTTCAGTTTCGCACCGTAATGCCTCGATATAGTGTTATCTTTGCATTTTTATTAGGTTTTACCTAATGGAGTGCTTTGAGGGTCAGATAAATCTGATATCTGAGCTCTTCCGGCTGAAGCATTGCATCACGTGCGCACGAAATAGTTCTGCAGCTGAACAACCGCTGCGAGGTTCCTTTTGTAAAGTAATTTCCTCTAGTGGAGAAGGAATACCAAGAGCAAATTGTAAGGTTGCATAATCTACGATATTGAACATAATAAATTATGTCATAATATTATTAGAGTAAGCTGTGCAAATATAAGTAGAAATCTATAAGTTATAATGTGTTAAAAATTAGCATAAAAGTTCTACTCTCAGCCTACGAGTGGCACGTCTGGAAGAGTACTTGCATTTCTCGTCATTATTGCCAGAAACTGGCTGTGCTTCTATTGGAACCTATGTAAAGACACACGGAGTAAGAAGTGATGTACTGCAATTGGGATATATATATATATAAAAGGGGAACAAAAGGATTGCTGATAATGCAGCTAATGAAAACGTGGTTGAAGTTATAAACGAAATCATCAAATTTGTTCGAAATGTAAAAGTGACACGTGCACAAAACATTATAAGCATCACTTTTATGTACACTTCAAGTTTTTCTGGAGAAGGAGGAAAGTAAACCTTGCATTGGAAACGCGCACGGACTCCCAAAGTATTGCGATACTTCCTGCGGAATAAAAAGGAACGAAATGCAGATGAGAACGACAAAGTATGTAAGTCTGTGCCCATATGGAGGCAAGCACCACCTCGGAAACACCAGTCATACTTTTTCTTCTCAAGCATTTTTTTTTCATCTGCGAACAGAAGACACCTCGTATAAAAGTTTTACTTTCCACATGCTTGAGAACACGTGACTGATGAAGGCTTCCGTGGAGTGAATAACAACGAACACTGATCGGAACTTTTTCGTGCAGACGACTTCACTGAACGTTCTTCTCAATACTTAGCCTTGAAGGAAGCTTCCAGTAGAGACATATTTCTATGCCAATCTATAAGGCTCTCGTCAGTCTGAATGATCGTGCTTACACGAAGCACACACACAAACAAGCATGCAGTGTCAGGTAACACTGCCAGCCTCAGTAAGCCATTTCCTTTCGCACCTTGTGCCCGGCACCCCTCAGAAGGATTATCCCCGCATGGTTGTCATAAATATTAGGAAAAGTAGAGGTCCAAGGACAGATCCTTGCGGTACGCCGGAAGTGACTGGCAGGGGGCTAGATTCGCGGTTGTTAACTGTAACGAATTGGGAAGGGTTTGTCAAGAACGCTTCAATCCATCGCAAGGTGTCGGGGTTAATATTCGCAAGAGAAAGTTTTAGTATTAGGCGTTGGTGTGGCACCTTGTCGAACGCTTTTGCGAAATCTAGGAATATCACGTCTGTTTGGAGGTTGCAATCTAAGTTATTGTGAATATCATGCAGGAAAATGGCCAGTTGTGTTTCGCAGGAGAAACCTTTGCGGAACCCATGCTGCGAAAAATGAAAGTATTTGTTCGAGTCAAGAAACTTCATGATTTCTGTGTATATGACATGTTCCATGAGCTTACAGGGCACACTCGTTAATGAAATGGGGCGATAATTAAGCGGGCAATTCCTGTCACCTAATTTGTAGATGGGAACACCTTCCCCACCTTCCAGTCATATGACATTTCACCAGTTGAAAGTGACTGTGAGAACAGCAAGCACAGGAGATCCGCTGTGACATGTTTAGTATTCTTTAACAGTTTTGCATTGATGTCATCCACGCCGGCTGATGATGTGAGTTTAAGCTTGTCGATTAACGATGAGATACCATCTGGGAAAAATGTAATGGTTGGCATAACAATTGCTGTATTAGTACGCGATGAAAAATGGGGCGTGGTAGGCTCCTTTGTAAATACAGATATAAAGGCTGCATTAAAGAAGTTCGCGCACTCGACATCGTCGACCGTTACACCTTCTTCATTGGCGAGCCTATCGGCCAGCCTGAGGTAGGAAATTTCCCCATAAGGAGATATGGCGGTAGCGGCTCCGGGCAACACAAATTGTTCGAAAAGGGTCTGTGCTTTAGGGTAGTCTGAAATCGTAACTAATAAGTTTATAACCAGAACGGAGGATAGAGTTTTTTCTCTCTTGGCAACGAATCACGCAGTGATCGAACGCCGCAACATCGTACTGGAGAATGCCATTTGCACTAAAGCTTGCAGTGTCATTTTGCTAACTGGTAGCGGCATATAGTATCTGATGTTACATAGCGTACAAAAGACTGCCCAGAGCCTTGAACGAACGTACGCCAGGTGAGAATTCCAGGCGAAGTCACTGTCAAGAAACACACCAAGGCATTTAAATGATACATAAGCAACAGGTGGCCCCGCCATGATTTTAGAGCGGCCTATGGAGCTGGACTGCTGATCTGAGGGTCGTGGTATAGAATCCCGGCCGCGGTGGCTACAATGAGATGGAGGCAAAATGTTGAGGCCCGTTTACTGTGCGATGTCAGTGCACGTTAATGTACCGCAGGTGATCTAAATTCTCGGAGCCTTCGACTACGGTGTCTCTCATAATCACAGCTGGTTTTGGGATGTCAAGCACCAAAAATGAGTCAGTAAGCAATAGGCGTAGAACAACACGGCAAACCAGAGGAACAGTGAATCAATGTAGGTGAAAGTGCTATATGCCCATGTACTGTGAGATACCAGTGTAAGTTAAGGGATCCCACGTCATAAAAATTTTCGGAAGCATCTAATACGCTATTCCTATTCATTGTGTTGCTTCTTTCGCTTTCCTGTGCCCCCCACTGACGCTCAGCCGTGCTAGATGTGGGCTGCGAAAAAGGTTTCGTTCCTGACAGAAATCCCAATTATATTACTATTACACTTAGTATATATAGACTACCCTTACGAACTAATGGCACCATTTAGCGAATGAAAAGCTCGCAGAGGTGAAATAATAGGCTTGAAGATGTATACTCTCTGCATTGTGTCTATTGCGAAGGGCGTCGAGCAAGATTACATCAAGTTGGTGACGCTCACCTTATGACCTCGTGGAACATTGAACGGAATGTATGCGCCAATAGAACGTGAAAGGAGGCCAACGTAGTGTGCGGTGGCACTGAACATTAAAGAGCCACAGAGACGTCCACTACGGCGTCTCTCATAATCATATCACGGCTTCGGGACGCAAAGTCCCAGGAATCATCAGAACGCAAAGGAATTTAGAGCGCCTAGCGACGTGGGGGCGTGCGAGAGAAATGAGTGTTTTGCTAAAGAAACAGCTGGTATATAGTATAGGTGGGCGGTAACGCCGGTATGGCCTCACGATTCCTGGGGCAGGATATTTGACAAAAAAAAATAAATATCAGCGACTGCTGAGAATTGCTTCGTGGTGTCAGTTAAAAAAAGAAAGAATTCTGAACAATCATGCATGGAATAAACGTTAATACGTTGTTTGCATGTTCTTTCCACAAACGACCTCAGTGGTAGCAGTCCTAGCAACGAATTACTGTGCATTCGTGCACTAACGACACAAGCAACAGCTTAAAAAAGCAGATTAGAATATGTCCGTAGACAGTAGTCACTGCCTCAGAGGAACTGATCTCTTAAATTTTAGAGCGAAGCTGCTTAAGCTGACCATAAGAACTTTGTCGTGCCACTCTTAACAGCAAAGCCGTTTAAGCTAGCCGCAATTTTTCGGGCACCATGCAATATCATGTGCAATATTTTGGCAGAAACCTGTCACGTGACATTTCGTTACGTGATTTTTCGGGGGAACATGTGACGTGAAATTTAGTTACGTGATTTTGGCGGGAACATGACACATGACATTACGTTGGGCAAGAACACGCGACATGGCATTTCGTTACTTGGTTCGGCGGGAACGTGCCACGTGACATTCCGTTACGAGATTTTGGCGAGAACAAGTTACGTGACATTTCTTAATACGATTTCGGGGATGATGTCACGCGGCATTTCGTTACGTGATTGTAGGGGAAACATGTCACATGACATCACACTACGCGATTTTGGCGTGGACGTGTCACGTGAAATCGCGTTACGGGATTTAGGGTGATCACGTGATATGTAGCCGCCAAAATAAGGTAACAGAATGCACGTGACATGTTTCCGCCGAAATCAATTAACGAAATGTCATGTGAGATGCTCCCACCAAAATCACGTAACGCAATGCCTGGTGACATGTTCGCGACGAAATATCACATGGCTATCAGGTGACCTGTCTCAGGAAACTATGGGTCAGCTTCGCTGTGATTTCATCTTGAGTGACCTAGCGAAAACTGCGTGCTTTCTTGGTGTGATAGTATTACGTGCCGCGCTTAAAACAAAAAAAAAAAAACATCGTGCAGTTAGACCGGCGAATTTTGCGTCCAGGCTTGTCAGATGGGCTACCTACATAATTTGATAAAATATATAGTTTGGCGACGGATTCGTAACTCTTACTAGAACAATGTTCAGAATGTTATCACCAGCGAAAATCATAGTGTTGTATAGAATATTACGACTGCGCAGTCGCCATTTGCCTGATGAACAGCTGGACGGTAGTCATTCACGCCTCCCGATCACGCGTTCGTAAACAGCAGGCGCAATTCAGGCGGGGCACCAGAGTTTTCCATTATCTCCTTTTGGGACATGCTCAATTGCAACCAATCATTTGAAAATTCCGCGCGATCAATCTGAACTTTTTCCATGGGCTGGTGTTCCAGCGCGACTCCCGCTATAATTATTGCATTAACACTGCCATGCATGACAAGGCGACTAAACCCTATCGCTCTGTACGCAGGGATACTCGACCTGTGGTAGTGCAGAGTTGTACAAGAAGACATGCGCAAAAAAAAAAGGGGGGGGGGGGGGCGTTGCACAGTTCAACGCTTGTTTTGGCTGCAAGTATCCCTTCAACGTGCAGCTCCGCTGCTCATTACATATATGTCAGGACTTTGCCCTGCTAAACAAAAGAATGCTGGGCACCCTGCTTGCGGCATGACGAGGACATGATGAAGCCGCCACTAGAAGAACATACACACAAAGGTAGAAAACCCAGCAACAGGACAAGCGGCTGGTTTGTCCTGTTGCTGTGTTGTCTACCTTTGTGTGTATGTTCTTCTAGTGGCGGCTTCATCATGGTCCTTAAGTAAATAACAACTAGGCCAGCAAGCTGTGTTGTTCAAGCATGACGAGGCCACGAATGACATCGTGGAAGCGCCCTCACCCATCTCACACGTCTCCGTCGAAAGCACGCTCGAGGCAGCGTGCTATTGCTCCGACGGGCGAGCCGACGAAATTCGACGTGTAATCAGGGGGAGGACATTTCCATAGAACCAATGGGGACGACTTTTGGAAGCGATTGTAGCGCCGTATGGCCGTTAAAGCACTCGTACCAACAAATAAAAATGTTGTTTTGCTAACACTTTGAATAGGTCTTGCTATTTTATGCTCGCAAATTAAGTTTTAAAACTGTAAATCTTGTTTGTATAATTTATAACTGCTTAGAAAGTTAAATACGTATTGAAATTGCAAAGGCGCTTTCGAAGCGTCAAAATGGCGGCTGGCGACCGGCAAAAACGGACGATATGCCGTTGTCGTCTGCTACTATATCGCGGGTGCTCCCTCGGTCGCTACAAGCAGGTACCCCCAAAATTTCTCCCGTTTGTATAATGTAATTGCATCCCGTTTCCATATTAGAGACTTATAAGCATCTTGCATACTTACTCGGAAGGTTACCGCTGCCGTATGAACGAGCAGAGCCACAACACTGATCACACAAACTAGAGGCAAGTAAACTGCTTTATTCTAATGACATCGATGTTTACATGAAATGAGGGACAACTGAGTAGTGTTTTACGAGATGCACCGGTGGGTATCGTTCATAGTCGTTAATATTCGAAAAGGTACGTACTATGTGCAGTCCCACCACAAATATCCGGAGTACAGCTGCCCACTGCTGAAGAAAAAAATGCATAGAACTGCACGAATCCATGTCAACAGAGTACACCACTGAACTCCCAGTACTTTTAAGATGATGTCGTATGACTCTGTTCACAGCACCAGTGTCTTGAAGCTTGATATGAACATAACCGCGCAACTTTCACAGGCGTCGAATGGTGCGTGCCAGTCTTCTGGACTTCTGGTACTCACTGCATGCTTTCCTTCGTCACCACCCATTCAAGAAGTTTCATTATTTAAAACATTTCACAGCGTTCGTGCTCAATACGCTTCACGCGACTTAAAATTAAAGGGAAACTCTTTTTTATGCGAATCGATTGGAAGTTCTACAAATACAGGAGGCAATTTAAAGGCTTAGATAGCGTTTCGTCTGCTGCCGCTGGCCGTGCGCTGTCGTCGCCTCGTTGGTGGCGACACCTGATAGCGCGGACGCGCAGCTCATAGCATGACACCTCCCGCACCCCCCCCCCCCCCCCCCTGGTTTAATCGGCGAAACAGCCCTGCATCCACCGCTGGCCTTGCGCGCACGAAATTAGCGCTCCCTTGTCTCTCAGATCCACGGTTCCATCTTGATGTAATCTGCACGGCGCACCATACCTTTCCGAAAACTGGTATTGTCTTATAATTCAGGGCCTTCCATAAACAATCCATACTTCTGTGCCGGAACACCTCGAAGTGACTTTCTCCTAATTTCTTTCCATGGGCCGTGTTCTTGAGCTTATAGTCCACATTAATCGGCTATTTCCGTGCCGTGTTCTGGCCTCTATGTTCGTTGTGTTCGTCTAACGAATCATAACCCGAAAAGTGGTTGTTTCGAGTCTTAAACACGCGTAGGTTTTTTTCTTTACTTATGAAGCTTTCGTTCTCGAGCGCCTTGATCGAAATCTGTTTTACTTTTCAAGTACATTGCTCTGTTCCTCATGCTTCCTTAGAACTCTTTAGCCGGATCTACATTTCAACTTGGTAAGGAGAGTAATTAACTTTTCCTGTGCCTTCTCGCATGTTACATTTGCTATTGCCAACTATGAATGGGTGCTCTTCCACGCACCCTTTCAGGACACTATGCTGCACAGGATGAACCGGCAGTGTGCGGTTTATCTTTGCCATATTACAAAGTGTAGGTATATGCTGTTGCACTAAACCCATGAACATGTTTAGTAGTATACAAAAAATGTTACTTTCATCTGCGAAAATTTTCATGGCAACCCGAACTCAATAATGAGGAAACTTAACCTGTGCGTTGTTTATTTTCCGACAAAGAGTGCCTGATGTACTCACTCGTGCGTCAGGGTCTGCTGCGGTATCTCCGAGCATCGGTAGACGGAAGTTTACCGATGCTGGTGACGCCGCTGGTGAGGATGCTGTTGATGCAGTGCCGTAGTGACGTTGTTTTCAATCTGGACTACCAAAGAGTGACACCCAAGAACGCTTCGTGGCACCGTGACGCCGGATTTCTCTCTTCCGTCGTTTCCAAAAACTGCTGCTGACGTAGTGTGTATGAAACAAAAAAGAAGAAAGCGGCGGAGGAGCTCGAATGAGCTGTATATTTAGAATGGCGATGTGACAAAGAAACTTCACGACGTAGTACGTCAACTAACGCTGGACATCTAGAAATAGTTCACGTTTCTGACTGGATGAGACTAGACCCTATACCACAAAGTGCCACATGCAACTACGCATCCCCGCTGAGCTCTCACGCAAAGACTTCGCCCGCTCTGTTCCTGCTGCAGAAGCCTTCTCCAACGCGTGTTCGCTTGTCCTCCGAGTGGCTGATAGACAACTATGTGAGCTCTGCCGGTGCGGCGAAACAATTGCGAACATTCTTTTCGGATGTGCACGCTTGAACTTCCAGAGGGCCGCCCTTTGAGCCACACTTGATTAACTGCACAACCACCTATACAAAGAAGATTCGAGGCACTAACATGGAATGACTTCCACGCGAGACGATGCCATAGCGTTGCTTAAATTTCTTTCAGAAGCCGGGCTTGATGAGAGCTAGTGACCTTGCCATAAGTCACATTGACATTTATGTGCCGTCAAAGTCTCTTTCCTTCTGTGCTTCTTTCATTCTCTCTTTCCCTTTCCTTGGTACAGGGTGGTCAAATGGGGATCCCTGGTTATGGTCTGTGCCTTTTATTTTCTCTTTTTCAGCCTCTCCGGTTCGACGGAAAACCTCCTTCAACCTTTCCCATCGCGCTTCTCTCCTGCGTATCACGTCCTCCGTACCCCTGGGGAGATATCAACACGCTTGTAACACATACACACACACACAGAAAAGACGTACCGGGTACGGTGGCCTTATGTGATCACGTATGGAC
The DNA here is from genome assembly GCA_013339685.2 of Hyalomma asiaticum. NCBI lineage: Eukaryota > Metazoa > Arthropoda > Arachnida > Ixodida > Ixodidae > Hyalomma > Hyalomma asiaticum. The sequence goes on along the minus strand of CM023483.1, from coordinate 95,140,910 downwards.
CGGTACATTGGCTCTGTAAATGAAGGGGAACACGGCCTCCTATGCTGAGCTCGTTAGAGTGCTTCTGCGGGTTGAGCTGCGTCTCACACCTCTCGTTCCTAATTCCCTGGACGGCAACGTGATAATTCAAGCCCTTCAGCGCCGAGTAGCTGCACTGTCTATAATATCGATTGCTTTGTGTTTTTGGATAACATTGTTCGCCAAATCGTCTTATAGTTGGTATCGCTGCACTTCGTTATCCAAATGGATTATATGCTGTGATCACAGTAGCGGTGCGTGGAGTGCAGTTCGTCCGGTCGTGATACAGTACGATATATATTGAAGCAAACAAAGAGTGAAACAGTGATGAGGAAAGGAATTGTGGAATTAAAATTACATGTTACCTCTATACGTGTATTGTTTTGCACCGTCAACTCCTACTCCTACAATCAGTAATAATAATAATAATAATAATAATAATAATAATAATAATAATAATAATAATAATAATAATAATAATATTATTATTATTATTATTATTATTATTATTATTATTATTATTATTATTATTATTATTATTATTATTATTATTGCAAGCACGTGTGCACGCAGAGTGCACGTACGTGAGAACCATATTTTGAGCGCGTTGCCATACTTGGCAGTTGCAGTCTTGAGAAGTCTTGAAGCCCGCTAAATCGAAATGAAAGGCGCCACGTGTGCGACTTATACATCTGTATCGCTGTTTGATGCTGAAACGCACTAGTTTGACACGCACTTGTAATGACAAAGATAAATCTGCTTTGTTGAATCCTTGCTCTTCGTAGCGCATGTGTCACTATGGTAAGACGCCCTTTTTCCTTTACGAATAAAATAAGCTGGTAGTTGGCTCTCTGTGTGTCCCGCTCTTATGTCTCATGAAGGTAATAGAAAAGGACGTCAAGGAAGACATACGGGAAGTTATTGGTATTTTTGAGCTGTAGTGTAAAAGGAATTAAAGTGAACAATGCGAGAGCAGCCGTCGGTGGGAACTGAACCCACAATCACCGGAAAGCGCCTCCGATGCTCTACCAACTGAGCTGCGGTGGAGGTCGTTCCAACGTCAACTTTATTGGGTATTTATCTACATTTATTCCTGGGAGTGTTTGTCAGGGGCACTTTTAGCCACGGCCGCGATTGTAGAACACTCGCCACCATATCATTTGCGTTTAGATGCGGTGGTGCAACGTTCTGCTGCATGCAATTCTTGTTTCTACATATGCTGATCCAGTAATAATCTGGCCAAGAAAGTAAAATATCGCGACACTCATTGTATCTAGGGAAGAAAAGTTCAAAAGAGGCGTTACCTGATTTTTCGGCTGCAGTGTCTTTATTTACGTATGAAGTACACTGGCACGACCAGAGGCATTAGGGAGTAATAGCTAAGCGGCTCAGCGGGCCAGCGGGCCCAGCGAATGAGCGGCGGGAACAGCGGAGCGCATGACGAAAGGAAGAATAATAGCTGAGCGACGCCCTGCGCTTGTTTAGCGGAACGTACTGCTGCGCCACCTCTTTAGCAGTGCTGAAGTTACTGTCGATCGAGCAGATGTTTTACCTGTTGAACAAATTGAAGTTACTGCGAAAAGGATATCGCAAAAGTCACTTTTCATTAGATCACATGTGTTATGTGGGAACACATCGTCGTTTTTGCTACATGACATGACGACACGCCGCCGCCGCCGCTTGTGTTTGGGGCTGCCATCTTGCAAAACGCTCGCACGCTGGCCCGCTGCGTACGCTCCGCTGAAGAGACGAAATGAGCGGGGGAGCGGCTCGCTCCGTAAATGCGCTGGCTGTCCCAGCGTGCCGCGCACGCGCAGTTGGCGTCTCCGCTCGTTCGCTGGACCCACTGGCCCACTGAGCCGCTCAGCTATTACTCCCTAGTAAATGCTTCGCCGTGACAGAAAGACGTCATAGCCGTCTCAGCTGGCCGTATGATCTCACTCGATACATCCTGCACCTTGCTGGATTACGAGCAAGCGACCATTTTTCATAAGTGACCGCTTAAATCCCTGTTAATACTGCGTCGGCTATAGTGGTGCCGTTGGCAGACAGCGTGCTCATTTTCCAAATCACGATATAATAGTGCAATGGCGCGCCTCCTTTCCCTCGCCGTGTTGTGCACGATGCGGGCTATATAGGTAGCGAGCATCTGCGCATGCTTCACGCTTTCTTGGGAACCTTTCCAGTGACGCATTTAACATGCATCCAATTCGCTGTATGAAACATTGATTGACAACATTTCTCGTGGTTCTTTCTTTTCACAATATGGCAGTGGCTTTTAGAAATGCCCGCTTTTGTTGTACTATTAACAAGCATGCTCGCATTTTAAACATTTTAGTGCGAATGGCATTCATGCAGCTTCAACCTTTCTTTCATTTATTCCCTTTTATAATGGATGATAGTAATAATCGCAACGAGTAGAAATTTCCTCGCAGTTTATTCGGTATGCACCATGTATGCACTTGGAAAAAGTGCCCTACTAGATTGGTGTTTCATAATACATAATTCATCTTAGGGGATCAAAGCTTGCTTTTGTCCTGAGTAACTCACACCCGCTTACCATTGCCTTGAAATACGGCAAACACGCCCTTTTTCCAACTTCCAGCCTCTTGCGCCAGACGCAACGATACACAACGAAGTATGCACCTCCGTTGTGCAAGGTAGCTCGAAAAAGGTAGAAACCGTGCGGTTCATCAAAACAAGTGTGTAACAGCACACGCCTCAACAAGCTCTACGGCATGCCGAGACGTGGTATTCGTTATCGCCAATCGCTCCAATATATCTCATGCACAGAGATTACTTGGACACAAATGCGGGATTCTATCATTATTGCCTATCGTTACGATAAGCAAGAATGCGCCGATGAGTTCAAGGTCCCGTTTTCATCTGCATTATCCACCGAATCTGACACTTCTTATATCATTCCTACGTCTAGTCTACGTCCGGTTATGCACGTATCGAGTTCAACAAGCTTACCCTTATGGTAAAAAAAAACGACAACGGAATTCATCGTCATCTCGTGTTGCCTATAGTCATTGGCTATAGTTAAGAATGAAAACTTCTGCGCAACCTATTTGAAGTTGATTTGCTCTGAGAGTATATAGCCTCTCATAGCATTCTCCTCGCTTGAACAAACAGAAGAACGTCGAAATCAACAATTCATGTCACAAAAACTCACTTTTTCTCAATGCAGTTTTCTCAATCAGCACACCCTGCGAGTTAACGGTACATGACACTGATTCGAGGTCATGCGCTTTCCTAATAGGAACAAAAAGTTCCAGCCACCTGAAAATGGTGTCATTAAGGATCTTTCAGCTGAAAAGACTGCCAATGTCCGGTCATGATTTGAATATTAATTTCGGTATGAACACCGAGGTCAATCCTTTCTTTCCGTGTTATGAAAAATGATGTCAGAAGTTACAACACGAACAGCTATTCCTGGACCTTTCTCGGCTGACAGTGCACTCCGTTATTTTACCTTGTTGTATACAGTTTCTTACAGTCCTGTCATATGTAATGTACGTCAATAATTAGACTTCCGCTCTATGGCTGTCACATTAGGCATTGCAGAAGCTAATAGGTTAAGTCCTCCACATTTTCTTATCACTTCACGTTTTCTCTCAAATGGTTAAATTCGCTGATGAAGTTCACTGTCTAGTGTAATAAGTCGTACAGATCCTACACACTACGGGGACTGGGGTCATGCTTAGCTGTTACCGATGTAATTCCCAATAGGTGATCATGTGGCACTCAGCAAAGTATTACGAATAGGACGAATGTCTTTGGGCAAAGTACATGACTAGGTGTCTGCTTAATGTGGGCTATCCAGGAAACTCGACAGCGCTTGGCAAATGGGTGGTAGCTTATGATACGATGTAACGCATAGGCACTCGCGTTAGTGCAGCGCACAGAGATCTGTTCTGTCGAAGAGAAATGCAGGCTACGGCGCTCTGATGTACATATGGCGAGCGTTGCGCGTTAAAGTAATCCTATGAAATCGAGCGGAGTTTCACAGAAAGTTCCCTATTCATTAGGGCCAAGGCCTAGTGGTAGCGTGTCAGCTTGGTACATCGGGTGCCCGTGTACGGTAACCGCCTACGCGTAGGTGGCCTTTGGAAATTACAGCGCCTTTATGTTTGCCTGTGTGTTTGTTACGCTTACATTTCAATCGCATTCTACGCCAAACATTATGCCTTAGTTGTTTTTAGGTGTGTTCTAATGATATGTCAGATGTAATTTTCAGTTGGCCTGAGGTTGCAGTGCGTTGTATAAAATTCAGACACCTCTGGCGCATATCCGGATTTTACGGGCCAATCACCACGGGTACGAGGCAAACGTGATTAGGTTGAAGTTTTTTTGAGTTTGTAGTTTATTTATTTTCTGTTACACAGAAAATCTCTAATCTGACGTACAGGAAGTGTATATCATGCAAGTAATGTAAGAATAAATGATTCATCTTCGTCATACACTCATACTTCAGCATCTATGTTATGATGGTCTATACTCAATGAAGATGACCAGGAGAGTGCCCAGATGTAGCGGCGAGATAGATAGATAGATAGATAGATAGATAGATAGATAGATAGATAGATAGATAGATAGATAGATAGATAGATAGATAGATAGATAGATAGATAGGGACGGTCAAAGTTGCGCAAGTTCACCAAGAAATGCTTCGCATTTAATAATGGCGACTCTGGCCACAGGCTTTAAGGGGCGAGCTTTAAAAAAAGGCAAGGCTTGAGCGACAACTCTTTACGGAATAAATGTACTTCAAGGTGTTTCACTTTCGGTGCTCTCTGTGGTGATAGCGCCTATGCGCGTCAAGTGTCCGTGATATCTGGCGCTGTCGCCCACAATTGTAAAGTGTTGCTTGTACGTGACGTCATTGGTCACATGAGTGTCTGCTATATATGTATGCTGGTTGCTTGGAATAAAGGGGAGAACGTTATCTCGCGCGCATCGGAAGCGGGCTCAGTCCCTTTCTCTGCTCCTGCGGCCGGCCCGGGATGCGCATGGCCTTTCGCTAAGCCGCAACACGACACTCTCCTAGTAATTTTACCCACTCTAAAATATTACAGATACATTCATAGAGAGAGAGAGAGAGAGAGAACCTTATTTAACATGTACGTCCGGCGATTAGGTCGGGTAGGGCCACAAGCACCCCAGCCTAGGTGACGGCCTCGAGCCCTTGGACACGGGCGGCTTCCTGGGCGTGCCGCCCACAAATTTACGTACCTTACTATCACTGGTGTATGTGGCTTGGACAGTTCTGTTCCTTTAACGCACATGTGCAGACCACTGAGCAGCTTGGTTTGCTAAGGCATGAGCGTCCTCTGACATCAGCTCTTCCTTGAGCATCATCCTTTTGGTAGTGGAAATATAGAAACTAGATACCTGGGACGAACTCGTCAGAGCCTCCGAACTATGGTGAAGCAGCTAGCCATCGTTCCTTGGGAAGAATAGTCGCTTCAAGAGCGGAGACATTTGATGGAGAAGATAAGATATATTGCTTTTCAGTAAATAAAGTTCTTAACTGCATCAATCACGCAAGGCAGTATTGGTCTACAAATGCACATTCCTACACCATTTAAACTTTGTCTCATAAAACTCAACATGTCACATGCGACATACACCCTAAAATTACTATTGTTAAGCAATTCTTGATGATCGTTTTTTCTTTCATAGTAAATAGAGCATTTTTTGGAATATGTCATTTTATTTCATAATGCAGGGAACAGCCGTAAATAAGAACTTAAAAAGCCTCAGATATATCGTAAAGACCACAACGCGAGCTCCCATATAGGACAAGAAACCGTATGAAAAGTTTTAACTGTTACTTCATCAATGATACATGGGTGATAGCGCCTCTCGCGCGTTTTGTTGGTTAGGGGGGTGTCCTGCGCTTTATTATCTCGTTGACGCTATGCACCATCTTAACAGTACGAAGTTCTGTCAATGCGCTCAGCAATGTGTCTATACATTGAATAAGACGAACGGTTTCGTAAAACTGTCTGTCTAACCGAAAAACATGACGCGGTATAAATAGCTCGTAATACGATTCTGCATATGTTAAAAGCTCTAGGGATAAGTTAGTTTGAGTAACCTTTCGTGAGATTCTACTAATGCCGCATCGTTGCTTTTACTCCTTGTAAGGCCATGGCTGAAAAGTGGATTGAGGTTGCTGTCAACAAGCGGCCCTAGCTCACGAGAATAGGCAATGACAACTAAACACAGATACTGGGCTACTGTGTTGTACACACAGTAATAACACTGTCATAATTTGTACAATTATCCCACTGAGCAGTTGCGGCGATTTAAACGCTTGGTTTGCACAAAGGAGGTTCTACTTCCTAAGGATGCAAAACTCAAGCGCGAATTAGGTACCAGCCTCGCTAACACCACAGCGCTGCTCTCCGGATGCAAGTACCAGCGCAGAATAAGGCCCAGTGAGAAAATGGGCCGATACTCCGGTCATACGGGCGTCTGGGAAAATACAAGTGCGTGCAGGTGGTTTCGCCAGCATACGGCTGATGGCCGTCTCCTACAAGCAGCAGGTATTTTCATTGTAGGTATCTCGACAGTTTACCCATGACAAACACAAAAAAGAAACAAGGCAAAGCTAGCCCAGTGGAACTGTTCATCAATTTCCAGAAAAAAGAATGTTCTTCGGGCATGCAGACACCCCTTTTTCTGTCTCCATTGTTTCAATAGCTAACCATGTAAATGCATTAAACAGCGAATTCGAAATAAAGCTTTGAAAGGCAGCATCAATGAGTTCATGAATACTTCTAAACATTATTGAAAGGACCACATCGTTAGTCAATACATCCACGGTTTAAAATGAACGATGGTTATTGGAGACATCTTCATCTTTGCTCGTCACCTAACTTCGCCCTTCAATTTTTAGCTGATTGTTCCTATAAGCGACGTAGAGCCTGGTGTGGAAATGTTGGACAGCTGCTTTATACAACGTCTACGACGCGTATTTTACGAACGCAATAAATCAAATGACAACAACGCCAAAGTGAGTTGAACATATTTTACGCTGTTATTTAAAAGTTACCACTGAAATGGATACACGATTTTCCTTGCTACTCGTTCGCTCATGATCGCCGCTCCTTCATCTACGTCACACGCAACTTTCACGTCCCTTGTCCACTGGTGCTGTCGCGTCCAATTTGAAGGGTAGCCGTCACCAATAATGGCGACAACAACTCCTTAATTTATTTTTACATCAATAAAAAAAGTACGTTTTTTCTAATATTGCAGATCATGTCCACCAATGCATAGTCGTGATTTCAACAGACAATTAAGCTGTGTTGTCGAAAAACATAAGGATGTCTTGTATTAAAGATCGCGTTATGGCAAAAACGTATATTGGCAAAACCCCGCATATTGTTTTATTTGGCAGATTGGAGAACTCGGGGACCTTGACCTCCTGACGTTCGCAGCGTGCACTAAAAAGTGCACACTACAAGGGCGTCTGTCATTACTGCCTCCATCGAAAATGTGACCGCCGTGTCAGGGATCGAACGTGCGCCCTTCAGGTTGTCAGCCCAGCACGGAAACAACTGTACTGCAGCAGCGGGTTCGAACAGCTTTCGATTAGTGTGAATGTTCAACTAAGAAATAGCGGCCTTAGAGGAAGGTCTAAATATTCCGCCAAAACGTTGCCATTTCCAGTTGAAACAAAAGAGTTCTGTTTTAAATCAGAACTCCTTTCTATAGTTATATTACAGCTTCTCCAAATTGCGTGGTCACAGGGATCATCCAAGGTTTTTTGATCAAGTTTCCTTCGTAATTTATTCGAATAGCGACAAAATACAGGCGTAGTTTTATATGGCAGTATCATAAAACCAGGGAGCATTCATTAGTAAATATGCATCTAGGTAGTTGTTATTAAATATTATCGCTGCAGTGCACGTTATCACAGGGCAATGGTAAACTAAACCAGAGAGATAGGTCTCTGTGTCGATACTGTCATCGGTTTTTACAACATCGTCATATTCAAGAACTTAGAAGCGTTCGCAAAAGACGATTATATGTACCGAGGACAAAAAACGTCAAGTCTTCCTAAGTTCGTAATAAAGACTGTGTGACTTACGGAAAAAGAGCCAATGTAACGCCTTGCCGCACTAATACCCGTATTTCTCTTTGACATGCAGAATGTCAAATATTTCATGCGCATGATTGTATGGTTTTCTGAAACAAAATTACAAGCAGCTTTTCTAGGCGTCAGAGGAGGGACAAGCGAGTGAAGCGTTGATTTTTGACTTTTTCAATGCAATACACATCGGGTATACAGCGAATAAGCATCTGTTGCACAGACAAAGAGATTTTTCGCATCGACCTGCTTAAGCATAACATTTGAGGGTGCCTTCCTCTGTACTTATACGACATGAAGTCTCATTCTTAATTACTCGATTAGCCGCGAACTCAGCCTCAGGAGAAAAACGGAATTGCAATAACGAAGTGCAACACAGACATATCCAAAACTATAAAAACAACAGCAACATATCCAACAGGAAATCACCTCTATGTCATGGCAGCAATATGATATTTGCGTTTGCCTCAGCAGTAGTAGTGCCTTCTACATAACTACGTTCACATAGACGAATCATATTAACATCGTCGTAAGCTCAGCGGTGAAGTGTCAATGCTTTCGTAATAAGGGCATCACGGCTCTTTCTACGAGCAGTACCAGCTTTACGTTACCGTGGAATTATGTAAAACATGTACATGTGGGAACACCTCCATGAATTCCATTCTATTGTAACAATGCGTCTCACTAAATATTCACCGTATTACCCAACGGGTGGAATAATACTTGTTCTTGATACAGTAAAAACAGCAAGGTCGAAGTCGAGTTTTTCGAGATGCTTAAGTATTACTGTTGGAAAACGCAAGAAGTAATGTTCAAGCATTGCGAGAATCCTGTTGGACACTGTAGGTGTGAGGAAACGAGTCATGAAAGAGGCCTTTCATCAAAGTCAGCTACAGTAACGCTGTAGGGAATGAGCACTCGCAGCTAAGTCACGTACGACACGGGTGCAATGTGGACGTGACTCGATAAAGCCCAAACGAGAAGTGATGGTGACACGTAGAAAAGTGAGCCGCACATACCATTTCGCGCAATCGCCTCCGTTGTGTACCTCGCGCGAACTCACCTGAAAAGTGCCGCGAGACCATAATTTGTTTTTATTCTTTTTCTTCTCATTTGGTTGGGCTGAATAACGAAGCTAGCCGTTGCTCTTGGGACCTCCCTCCAGCCTCAGGCAACACATTCATGCACCCGAACCGGCTGTCACGTAGAGTGTCTCTAGTTCTAAACTAGCGTGCCTTTCAGGAACAGTGGAAACGCACGTACGCTGCAAAGACCAGTTGTTCTCGAGTGTTGAGAAATAACGAACATAAAAGGCCACCCGGGCTCCAAATGAACTAACACGGGCCTACCAGAATAGTCTTCCGGCTTCATCTATATTCATTTTCAGTTTAAAAAGGAGAATGAGACAGAAAATGAGACTGCATTTAGCTTGTAAGTAGAAAACATAGCATTCGAACTTTATCTGGCCCTCCCATGCCCCTTGTACTAAGCATCAACACAATAACACATCCCTGCAATATATCCTCGCCCAATACGAATTCATTGTTTTGCCTCTTCGCAATAACGCTTGAACAAGGCAATAAACACTGCTCTTTAAAACGTGAGTATACTGCCAACTTAGATTTTCGCGTCATTACTGCGGCATGCATGGCTGGCTCATTCCTTGTTTAAGTTTACAACAAATATGTGTCTTTTTAGTGAAGAACGTAGTATAACAGCAAAGTTAATCTCTACTCTGGCGTTCTTGATACGAGGCAGATGAATATTCAAAAAAGTGAGCCAAGTGAGCCTAAACAAAAACCTGTTAAGCCAGCCACACGCTGATGTCGAAATATTTTGTCCCCTTTATGCGAATGGAGGCTTCTAGTTTGATCCATCGCGCAGAGAACGCTTCAGAAGGAATTAGTCTTGTCCAGAGAACTTCGTCTCTCTGTGTCTCTAAAAAACATCTTTCTTCACTAGTGTAACTTCAATGATTGGCATTTTCCACGCTGTGTTTGCAGGGCCTCCTGAACTAATGGCAGTCCTAGGCAACTTATGCTCAAATGCGCAGTGGAGACACGCATCAAAACTTTGCCAAGTATACAGTACTTACATAAAGCGTACGAGGCAGCCACCACACAGCCTAGGCATGTCTTGTTTAGGCGGTTTGTTTAAGGCAAGCTATTTTCATAATTTTTTTTGTAAAAGAGACACTTTTCAGAAGCTGTTGCGCTTTTCCTAAAATCCTGGAGATGTGGCATTTTGTCTGGAATCGTTCATACACTTGTCTGCTATAAATGCCCAAGTACGCGACCGCACGGCAAGTCACGTGGACCTACTGTGTGCAGTTATTTTTAATGCATATTGCCATTTTCAGCCTGCATAATATGAACATAATCTTAATGATTAATATGAAAGTGATCAATGACGGTAACAGTTCAAAGCACTAAAATACGCACGCACGAAAAAACTACATTTTTTTTCTTTAATAAACATTTACCATTTCGAAAACAACACGAAATGCAAGCATTGTATCCTTGATTATTAACAGAATATCTACAAAGAATTTTTGGGAAGTTCATACGATTGAACTAATGGTGTCATCAAACGTTGCTGATTTGTTTAGTAGTGTAAACATATCTATAGTGACTTTATCGCTATGTTGTAGCCGTATTATCTGTGACGACCGCATAGCACTTCGTTATTTTCACAATGGACAATGATGACCTTGATAGGTGATTGCTTAAGCAGTCAGCTCGAGCTACACAGTTCATCATAGCTTTTTAGGCTGGAAGCCGTTGGACCACGTGCGCACAACCGAACCACAAATCTAAGTTCTTCTACTAGATAAAATGTGCTAACCTTATAGTACTACGTTGCATCGATTTTCCCCAGCGGACTTGGTGGAATCCTAAATTTGCGCCTAGAGCTTTTTTTTTGCAGAAGCGAACGAAGGTAGTGTAATATTAGCTTGCTGCTGTAGTTGCATGTGTGTTTTCGTGCACCTTGCTTGTGTTTTAACTCGCATTCATAAACAACGTTATACCATTATAGTAAAGAGCTTCTGTAAGATTTCAACAGAATTTACCGAAGCCGGCCAGTGTTCTTGTTCTTTCTTTTTTTTTTGTGCAATTATTGGATAACGTGATATCATTCATGACTGGATACTTTATAATTAGTATCAGTACTCGTAAGTAATATCTGCGTTTTCGTTTACTTTCGCCTTTAAAGCTAACGACATCTACTCAGGTTGCTAATTGGTCCATAAAAAAATAAGCAAGCTTTGCAGAGAAAAGCCCCTTTAGAGTTCGACTGCGTCCATACCCCCTTGAGCAAGAACAGCAGTGACTGAGGACAGACTTTAAAAAAGAAAACAGATTCACCGCTTCCAAGTACATGTAAAAGTGCGCCGCCTTTGTTGGACCATAAACGTACACGTCCGTAAACTTTCTGGAACGCCAAAGCAAAAGAAGAAAATTGCAAGTTGATTAATGCCGATGCCGAATTTTCTTAATGATGATGTAGGAAACAGTCGCGCATGCAGAACTCACCACTATTTCGATGCACAAATCTCCAAGCGCCTCAATATACAAACTAGCTATGTGGACATTCTTTCGCGTATTACTTCGCATACATTGGCAAACCGACCCCTCCCCCTCCTTCCACCCACAAAAAGAAGAGAAAGACGTGACCAGCTAGTCCTTGGTTGTCGTTTCACACGTCAGCTGACCGGGTGTTCAAACTCAGACCTGAATGCGCCCTGATTCCTGCGTGAAAGTCTCTTCTTGCTCGTGATGTTACTGTTCTGACACATGATCCGTTTTCCTGACAAACAATGACGTGCCTGATTGGCGCTTGACGCGCTTGGTCACTTGCGCGTAGGAGACTTTCGATTTACCTGTACATGCTATCGCGGACCTGTAGATGTGATCTACACGTTTATTATTACTAAGTGTAAGCAGACGACAAGTAATGTAATATAATAGTGACAACGTTTGAGTACATTCTGATGCCAGCAACACAGCAAAGAACAATATGGGTGAAGAGCCGGTAGATGGATTAGGGAATGCTTTACTGGGAACGGTAGCTCACAGACTAGAAAACAGGCCACTTTAGTTGCCAGTCATCTTAGAGCGAATCTCTTCAAGTCAACAACACGAAGGTAACAGCTGTTCGATTTTCCAACCATTTCCAACTCGTGCATGCTGTTCCGAAATTACCTCAGTGCTCAACAGTCGGCCGGATAGGGAACAGTTCGTCGTAAGCAGCCAGTAGCACTGTGCATCTGAAACTGCCGAGAATGGCTAATGATGTCAAGGAGATCATTCTGTGTACGCATAATGTGGATGTTTGGCTGTCACACATGTCTTCGTACTGTAAACAACCCGCTTATTGCCCCTTAAAGCTTCTTGAAGTGCCCTTACCTCCTAACAATTCGTGTGCGTGTTCTGGATATCTAGGGTCGCCAAGCAGGGTTGCATGATATGTATTCATGTCATGGTAAAGCTTCTTTTCCCATGCTTTCTCCCAGGGGGTCAAGGTGGAATGAGTTAGGTTTATGTGTAGTGTCCACAAGGTAAGACACAAAGAGGTTGTTAGGTAAAGCACGCTAAGCTTTACAACGCCCAGGGATCGGCTTTTGCAGTGAAGGTGTGTTGGTCTGCCTTGTATCGTCGTACCGGTAGTACCTGTCGTCACGTAGATGAGGATAACGAGATAATTTATAAAAAAGGTACTTTTTCTTGTCGTCTCGGTACTTCCATCTGGGGTCGCGCCATCCCAAGCCATGGGCCATAACCACTAGGATGTCCACACACGCCTGCAAAACGAGAATATATGGAAAGTAGATTAATGTGTTCTACCAAAAATTTAACGCAGCTGAAAAGCAAATCACTGCTACAGGTCCTCATTTATGTACTTTCTAAAAATTGAGACAGAGGCATAAACCTAGTGGTATTTTTGTACAAAACACCGAAAATTCAATTCTAACTTTCGTTAGGGAATGAATTTGTCGAATCTCTCGTCGCCTCAATGAAGAGTTGCGGACTGCAGGGGATGTACGGACAAAATAGGCTTCATTGAAAACTACCATGCGAATGTATGTAAACCATATGAACGTACGAACTAATGAATAGAACATTATTTCAGTATACACAATGATCTCCGTGTTTTTGTCTTCGGCAACATGGCGACACACACAAACACGCACGTACACACACACACACACGTACACGAAAGGAAAGGTGTGATGAGTGGAGTGCGCGTATTTGAAAGTGCGCGCCATAAAAGAAGTGCAAGGAGGACGAAGACGACGTTGGCACGAGCGCTAGAAAAAATAAAATAATGAAGAAGAGCAGCATAAATCCGAGAAGGCCACAAATATAGCTCGGAGCAATCGGAAGACGACACGAGGGGGCAAGAAGACCAATAGTGAAGGCCCACGATGTACATTGTCGACAAAAAGCCCCAAGCGGACTAGCGAGGGGAGACACCAGGGAGAGACCAGAGAGAGACCAGCTGAGAAGACGGGCCACGCTACTGGGCTGTCGGGTTACTGACCCGATCCACGGTGCCCTCCTGAGGCCTGCGAGACCTGGGGGCAGCAATCTGGTCAAGGCCTAGTCTCCGCAACCTGCTGCCATTGCAAGACGTTCCCGTGCCCGTGGACAGGCTTGAGCTGTGAGCTTCGGGCGCGAGCTCAGGCGTGACTGTCCGGCCGGGACGCTCCTTCAACGCCGCGGAACGGTCTTCCCTGCAGCCTGGAGAGCCTGCCCGAGCTAGCATCAGCCCTCGTGCTTCTGGACGCTAGCCCTCGTGCTTCTGGACGCTGACTGTTGCGGCGTTCCTCATCAGCTGCCACGCCCATGCCAACTCTTGTACCCGGACGCTGGTGAGACGATCGCTCCTGCCATCTCTTCTCTTCACTCTGCCATCAGATATAATTAGGAACTGGCTCTTTCATTAGGACTTCATTTAACTTAAGCCGTTCTGTGCAATCTTGCCAATCCCTTCAGTTGTGAATTTATATAGGATATGTCTTTCGCTATGTGCTTGTGTACCCGTGCCTGGGCGAACGCGCTCCTCAGGTCGTCGAGCGCGCGCCCCGCCTCCGCTCGCCGCTACCGCGTGGCGGCGCTGTGCGAGTATACTACGAGAAGCTGGCGCTGCACGGCCGCGCGTATTAAAAAAACCCGCATTTCCCCGAAGGGGAGTATGAGGAAGTGCGAAGCACGGGGTGATGCTATGAGGGGGCGCGCGCGACTAAACTGCAGAGCCGAGCGAAGGAGACGGCAGCGAGAGAGCACGCGCCAGCCGACCCACGGTGGTCTGGCCGTTTTTAAGTACAAAGCACTTTTACTGATGATGATGATTAAGTGTAATTAATGATTTAACGTGTTGTTGTCATAATGCATTTGTACACACACACACATTTATATATGAAGTATTATTTATTTATTTTACACTTCACGCTTTTCGTATGATGCATTAATGCACCTCGCGAGTGCGTCACACACACACATACACACACTACACACGTCACTACAGATCAGCACCTATTCGTGTTATCGTTGTAGCTCACGGTTAGTACCAGCGCTTTGTGATCCGAGAAATGGACGGTGAGCGGATCCGGCAAGACGGCGCGGACCGTACAGTTCCTACTGAACGCCAAGTCTATGAAGCCACCGTTGATCGTGGTCGGAAACTCGAGAGACAGACACGTCATCGAGTAATTGTTCAGCATGTGTTCAGCATGTTCAGCAGATCGGCTTCGGGGTGCTCGGCTCGCTTCGCACGCTTTCGTTCGGCGTCTCGCCGCCGGCCTTCATCACCACAGGCAATGCGCCGCTTACGTCTCTCATCGGCCTCTCGAGCGCGGAGTTCAGGATCCGCAGCCCGCTTCGCCCGCCTGCGCTCGGCAGCACGGGCCTTAGCTTCGGGACCGGCGGCCCGCTTACGCGCAGCATCACGGGCCCTTCGTTGCGCTGCCTTGTCTTCAGCCGATGCGGCATCTTCAACGACGCGTGCAATGCTCGCATTCGATTGCGTTGTACTAGTTGTTGGAGGTATCGCAGTCGAGGTTGATGCCTGCGATGGATCCATACCTATAACGGCGTTCACCACAAACCACGAGCGAGAAGTGAGAGCGAGCGGCGGACGTTTATGTACGGGACTGACGCGCCGGCGCCACACACACAACACGTGACGGCGGAGCGAAACACGCCAGGCGGTTGGAGAGGGGGTGAGCGGTGGGGAGAGTACGCACACGAGGGGCTGTTACCGGGCGAGGAGGGAGCTGTCAGGGCGAGGGGCGAGGCGGCGGCCGAGGGTGAGTGCAAACCTAACGGGGGGGAGAGGCACACGAGCTGCATGGCGCCGTGACGTCACGGCGCGGAGAGGGTACGATGAGCCGGCGCGGCGCGCGCAGCCACGGCGCGGAGGCGCCAGCTGCACAACGCACCGTGACGTCACGGCGCGGAGAGCGGTGCGGAGCCGGCGCGGGGCGCGCGCAGCCATGGAGAGGAGGGCGGAGCGCGCGCAGTCACGTGGGGCGTGACGTCGCTGCGCCGTTGCTACAGACGCTCCTCTCCGCTCCTCGCGCCGTTGCTCCGCCGGCATCCGCCGGCATCCGCGCTCCGCCGGCATCCGCGCTCCTCCTCCTCTCCCCTAGCAACGGCGCGAGGAGCGGAGAGGAGCGTCTGTAGCAACGGCGCATGACGTCACGCCCCACGTGACGCGTCGTTGAAGATGCCGCATGCATCGGCTGAAGACAAGGCAGCGCAACGAAGGGCCCGTGATGCTGCGCGTAAGCGGGCCGCCGGTCCCGAAGCTAAGGCCCGTGCTGCCGAGCGCAGGCGGGCGAAGCGGGCTGCGGATCCCGAACTCCGCGCTCGAGAGGCCGATGAGAGACGTAAGCGGCGCATTGCCTGTGGTGATGAAGGCCGGCGGCGAGACGCCGAACGAAAGCGTGCGAAGCGAGCCGAGCTCCGCGAAGCCGATCTGCTGAACATGCTGAACAATGAGCACATGCTGAACAATTACTCGATGACGTGTCTGTCTCTCGAGTTTCCAACCACGATCAACGGTGGCTTCATAGACTTGGCGTTCAGTAGGAACTGTACGGTCCGCGCCGTCTTGCCGGAGCCGCTCACCGTCCATTTCTCGGATCACAAAGCGCTGGTACTAACCGTGAGCTACAACGATAACACGAATATGTGCTGATCTGTATTGACGTGTGTAGTGTGTGTATGTGTGTGTGTGTGTGTGACGCACTCGCTAGGTGCATTAATGCATCATACGAAAAGCGTGAAGTGTAAAATAAATAAATAATACTTCATATATAAATGTGTGTGTGTGTGTACAAATGCATCATGACAACAACACTTTAAATCATTATTACACTTAATCATCATCATCAGTAAAAGTGCTTTGCACTTAAAAACGGCCAGACCTCCGTGGGTCGGCTGGCGCGTGCTCTCTCGCTGCCGTCTCCTTCGCTCGGCTCTGCAGTTTAGTCGCGCGCGCCCCCTCATAGCATCACCCCGTGCTTCTCACTTCCTCATACTCCCCTTCGGGGAAATGCGGGTTTTTTTCGTACCATCACGATGGACTTCTTTAGGCTACGAAATGTTTAGTAGTGCATGCGCTAAGCAGCTTTAGGCTACTTAGTGCACGCACTCCAGGCTTCTGTGTAGTCAGCTACACCAGTAGGTGTTAGCATGCATCGCGGCTCTCGAAGCGCCCAAGCTATCAGTATTAGCTACTGGCACAAACTTCATTCTAAAAAAAACAGGGTGTGCAAACGCAGACACTACACTCCATCTCACAGTTACCTTGCAGCACTGCCAAAGCTACGAGGAGTACACAGGTAGTACTCTTGCGCAGCATATAATATAGTTCAGGGCATAACTGTTTCATTATTAATTATAGACAAGTGCTTCAGCTGTGCTTCTTGCATGACGCGTTAGAGCGATACGAAGTACGTCAGGCATGTACTTTGCAACTCTCAGTTAGTGTAGCAGTTACTAGCTGGCAGTCATAATAACCTCCCTAACCAAGATGACGTAGGGGAACATGGCAGCCCCCATACAGCCCAGACCGCCCGCTTCCATCCGATTTTGTGCTTTTTACTGGTTCTCTACCCAGGTAGCACAAAATAAATGTTATAACCTGTCATCGCTTAGTCTCATCTAACGCTGAAGGCAAGGCATCAGGTATATTTTGTTGCTATTATTTAGCTCGCTCCTTTGTTTACATGCTGCTAGGACTACTAAGGTGGTGCCGAACCGTAAAATTGGTTTGATGTAAACATAGCATATGGCGCCACAACATTAGCGTTGGTGATGCGTCCACGACGAGAGACGCCCCGAATGCCTAAAATTGTTTGCTGCGCCGATAATTTGCTCTTCCACTCAAGACCAGTGCGCGATGGTCTCTGAAGGCGCGTCAAATGATTCTGCAGATCCCTACAGGACAAAGACCAACTATTTTACAAAAGAAGCAAGGTTAGTGGTGCGTGGTGCTTAATGTGTTTGGTGCGGTGAAAAAAGAACTTGGTGAAAGCGCAAGTATGAACGCTGTCATAAAAAGATCCGCGTTCCTCACAAATGTCAGCGAACGCTCCGTCTACAAATAGGTTTCTGAACATCGAAGAAACGGCGAGGTGGCGTCCTCGAAGAGGTTCTCGCAGGCGAGCCGATGCCAAAGAGACGCCCAGCAGACGATGCGACGCGGATGAATACATCTTGAGGGGCTTTCGCGTTTCCCATTGGCTAAAAAGCCCTGCAGCTTCCACAGTGCTGCAAGGTACTTCTGAGATGGAGTATACAAGTGACGACGCCACAAACGCCGACTAAAGACCTGTTTTTGGTGTCCTCACTTCTTGCGTCCGCATTCGCACTCCCTGCTTTTTAGAATGAATTCTTGCCAACTAGCTCAGGTCTCTGTCATTCATGGCACAAACTGTTTTCAAAAATCGACCCTCAGACAGTGAAAATTCGACTCTCATACCAGCGAACATGATGGTGAAAGAAAAATATTCCGCGCATTACTCAACCGCGCTGTCATATCGGCTCAGCAGACGACGCGCAAGCGTCTCGATGCGCCGCCAACTAGCCGCGAACGGCCTATAAAAAGGATTGTTTCCATGAGCGACAAGTGCTTCACTATCTCCGTTTACAGAAGTGTTGATTATACTTCAAACAGTGTGAAATACAGACGAAAACTCAAAAATATAACAGGTGCGAATGCAGCCGCGGCCTGCGTTTCCGTGCGCGACAGCGTGACGGTAACTCTACTCTAGTGGCGGCGCGTGGCGGCCGAAAGCCATACTAACGCCGACGGCCGATTCCCATTGCCCAGGCACTGACTGGAGGCTCTTGTGGCTTGTGTAGGCACTGGTTGGGTGTGTCTAGTTTTGTATATTAAATGTGGTGTGCAAGCGGCTCGTCCTTCTTTGAGTGTCTTGAGGCGATGCTTTGGACACCTCAAAGGTAAGAGAACCAGTACGTTTGGGGGAGAAACTCGACGTTAGACCCGTGACAATTGACGTCCGCGACAGGGAGAGACCGTTTGTAACATATGTTTGGTTGGAACAAGCATATAACAATGAGCGCATATGAATCGCTGCAAGATTTAGAAAAGCTGGCACGAAGCATGAGCATGGAAGGTGAAGAGCTTACGGCATGGGTTGATGCGCGAGAGGCTGCGCGACTACAAGAAGAGAAGGAGCAGTTGGAGTTTGAAACGGAGATGGAGGAGAAAGAAAGAGAGCTCGAACAAAGGTAACGACACTTGAGTGAAAGCTCCGACTTGTAGATGTGGAAAGGGTTCGGATTGCAAGGTTAATGCGTAGCGAAACGTCGTGCATGAGCACATATGAGGAGACGTTTGAGGTTTGATCCGTAGGCGGCACTTGGTTGAAGGAAGGATCAAAGTATCTCTTTGGGAGCAGCATAGGACCATGACACAGCCTTTGGATGGGCTCACAAACTGAGCTAGAGGATAGCGTCGAGGCAGACGGCCGAGAGACTGGGATGGCTTCAGAAGTGCTCGATGAGGCAGATGCCGGCTTTGCGGGCTTGGGACAGGGAAGTTCCAAGAAGGTAGAGTGGCAGTTTGAGTCCATAGAGAGGCTAAGTACAGGTGATGAGGAGGGAGTCCCCCGGGACGGCTCTGGTGATGGAGCCTTGTTTCTTTGTGGCAGTAACAACGGCGAATTCCTTTTTGATGAATGTAGGGCGGTAGCCACGAATTCTTCGGGGGTTCCGTTACATGCGGTAACACATAACAGCATTGTCCTCGAAGACCATACGGATAAATCACCTCCGGAAAGGTTAACTTCTAGTGAGAGTGCAGATAATGTGTCTGACAGAAAACGCGATGCGTAAATGGAAGGGTTGATAGCATAGAAGAATCAACAGCTAAAGTGGATGAACCACATCTAGTAAATCTGAGCATTTTAGATATCCAGGGCGCTTTAAGCATATGTGTAATGTCTGGAGCGGTTTCAAGGGAGTCATGTGGTCCGGAGTGCATCTCGCCTAAGGCGGCTGGTGTATCGTCCGCCATCAGCTAAGCTTTGGCATCCATGAAGGGGTGATCCGGACGCCAGTGACTTGCTACGCCTGGTGGCGAGGTCATTCGTCCGAGTGCTATATTTCCTGGTGCGAAGCTCGGAAGGCCGCATCGCGTCCGAATGTTTTCAGGCAGTCCGGCAGATGGCCGTCTGGTCTGAAACGCTTCTTAGTGTCGGCTGCGCTTGTTTCTAGGCGACTGAAAGGGCCTATCCGACTTTTGTGGGATGCGATAACCTAAGCGTCTTTTCAGATATCCGGTAGCTCTTCCTTGCTTTCGACCCTCAAATTCAAATAACGGTTTTCTTCCGGACATGCGGAAGGGTAACAAGAGACGTGCTGAAAGTGCTTCACTGTATGACCTGCGATGACAGAAAATTCGGTACAGTGATAGTCTCCACCTAAGAGTGCAAAAAGTATCTGTAATGCCATTCCGGAAAAAAAGAAATTATTTTTGATTTACGAAAAATGTTGCAAGAGTGAGATTGTTTGTCCTGTCCATTATCC
This sequence comes from Hyalomma asiaticum, assembly GCA_013339685.2. Classification (NCBI taxonomy): domain Eukaryota; kingdom Metazoa; phylum Arthropoda; class Arachnida; order Ixodida; family Ixodidae; genus Hyalomma; species Hyalomma asiaticum. Next base: position 95,120,723 of record CM023483.1, on the reverse strand, counting down.
TGTCCTGTAGCCGGTGACGTCATGGCATTCGTCATCTCCTGATGCTATCGTGAAATTACAACACAACATTATTACATCGGGATAATCGGTGACGTGACTTATAGGACCGTCCGACACTGATCACAGTGCCTTTTTTGTACTATTAGGCATTCAATACTTTCGCCATTTATAAATGTCATGATTTCCTCGGGCTCCATCAACTCCTCGGCAAGACAGCCATGTTATCATGTGATTCTCAATTTCCTGTAGCTCCTAGCCAGGCTTTGTCGGTATTGTATTGGTTTCTTTTGCTCCGAGCCAGCTATTATAGTACTGTAAAAAATCTGTGCCTGCGAAGACAAAAATGTCTGTCTTCTCAACAAAACACGCAGTATTTAAAAATTGTGGCGACTAAATAGCACAATATTACCGGGCTAAAATGAAAAAGGCTTCAACCAGCGGCTTTATATGGACACCCGACATTTTAAAGCCTGCTCTACTTCTTCCTCATGGTGGAGAGGGCACGAGTTTCCGCAGCTCTTAAATACGTTTTCGTTGCAGACCATGACAACAGGAAGAAAGTAGTACACCTGTCGAGCGATTGATGTTTCCTGGCATCTGCAGGTTGTGCCTGGACTAGAGGCAGCCGTCGACGGTGGTTACAGTCCCTCTCGAGAGCCATCATCGTCTTCTGGTTGGATGCGGTGGTCAAAGAGTTCGAAGTGCTCCGGCCCCTCACCACCATCTCTGTTTCCGTGTGGAAAGTCATTGATTCCATGTCTCATCATGTCTCGGATATCGGACGCGCTTCTGCGGACTATTCATCAGGCTGGTGCACCTGGATGTCAATGAGAGCCACCAAATTTTAACTGAATGTCTACGAATCATTCGCATTGCGAACATTCCTGACGATGACAAATCTGAGGGCAGTTGAGCTATCTAACATGTCCAGCAAAGCAATGCCACCACTTCAGGTACCCCGGTCGCTTGTGCTTCGAAAGCGCTCTAAACTGTGCATGACTAATTTTGTGCATGGCTTACACAAACGATCATCCTTTAGAGATTTCTGAATTTTGGTGTTTGATACAGCTTCTCCTGTTCTTCACGCTTCTGGGATTTACATATTTAACTCGAGCGTCAGATTTTTCTAGTTTAGTATGAAATAGACACTGGTCTCTATGGCACCGAGTGGTACATATTGCTGCGCGCACAAGCAGTTTCCCAAAGCATCTGTCTTAATGCCGGCTTACGGCCGTCAGTACTCGGGGAGAAAGTGTGTAGCGCCAAAGGAGCGACGCTCCTACTGATGCAGCAAGGCAAAGGCAACGCGAACGCAATCAAGCACAGCCGATGGTTCGATCAATGCGTGCAAGCCGCTATCAGTTGAAATGGCATGTACAGATTCTCGCAGATGACACTTTGATTGTACCTGCAGCCGCGTTTGCCGATACTCGCTGGCGTAGTTGCGCACAAACTTCCTCTCTTGGGGCAAGTTTTGGTGCTTATCGGTACTTAAGCACTCGTCATGGTAGTGTGGCGTAATACTGGAGCGTAAGAGTCAACTGTGCACTTTGTTTCTTCCCTAAGACAGATCCGCCGAAGTAAGCAACTTTAGCAGGACATGGTGCATAGTGTGTACACCATGACGGCTACACAGCGTATTTGAGCACAAATATATGGCTCTACAAGCATGATATAGTAATGTAGTTCTCGAAAACTTAGTCAAATTGTATCCTAGAATCTTTTACGAAACATATATGACGACGAGAACCCATTATTTCGGCATTTCTTGATAGAATGATACTTTCTCTATTCTCTACAGCAAAGGTATACTTTCCCGCTCTCGTTATATCATCAGGCCTTGCCCTTACTCTATTTTATTGTGTGTATGTAAATAAGAAAAAACAAGCAAAGAATATGGTTAAATAGGGAAACAGACATTCGGTCACTCATCCGGTGTCCCGTGGGGTGCCTGATGATTAATGACATTGTGCTATTGATTAGTTGAGGGGCTAGTTGGCTCTGATCGGGCATTCAGGAAGGGGTACCGTAAGGGAGATCATGTAATACCTTCCTCACCTGATCGACGATGTAGCTGAGAAATCCGTTGAATACAACGAACAACTTTGTATGGGTTTCACTGAGTAGGCGTGTGATTCAGTAGATGTACTAACCCTTAGGGCGGTATGGCTGCGTCAAGAAGCACTCTACGCGCCCACGAACACCATAGCCAACGTTTGCTATGATTCCACAGCTACTCCACTACTCCTTGAGACAGCAGCAAAATGTCGATGGAGTAATTACTCAAGCTTTGAGATGCAATATCTGCACATTTGTTCAATGATTGTTTAGGAAAGATGCTGAATTCGCCACGCTGAAAATATACGAATCAGAATTAGCGGAAAATATGTCAGAAAGTTGCTCTTTGCGGACAGCATCGCGCCCTTCGGCATTCACAGTGCCGAAGTGTAACAAATAATTGAGCATATAAGCCGAGAAGGCGTTAGAGCGGTGCTAACGGTGAGCATGCTGGAAACAACGCTCGCATTCGGCAATCTCCGGCAAAAGAACGAGCGTACGTTATCAGCAAGCACAGCCTAAAATGACTGCAACAGTACGTTTATGTTGGTTAATTATTAACAGAAAATCATGTTCTTGTAAACAATTGCCACAGAATAAGATTCGCCTGGTGCGCATAACGTAGGCATTCCCATCTCATGATGGGCTGCTTGCCATACTCCTTTATGAGATTTCTACCCTCACTGCAATGTGGCAGTACTGAGACATGGAGGAGAAATCTGTAGGAAAACAAGGACAACGGTGGCAAAGACTCAGATCGGGGCGTGGTTGAGCGCAGAATGATGGAGGTAACAATATGAGACAACAACGTGGGCAAGAGGACATACAGGGGTGGCCAATATCGTAGCTGATGTTGAAAAGAATAAGTGAACATAGAGGTCACCTAGTGAAAATCATAGATAACCGTTCATGGCAACGAAATAATAGAATCGCCGGAGTAGGGAATGCGGTTGTGAACGCGGCCAATGATGGCCATGGCACGCGTTGAAGAATTTGTAAAAAAATTCGGGCACAGTATAGTATCAACTCGTGCAGAGCGCAGTGGGTTGGAGGGCATCGGAAGAGGCGTTCGCCTGGCTGTGAACGTAAGGCAGGATGATAGCGACTCCCATCATGATAATTACGGAGATTTAACAGCACAAAAAGAAGCCTGAAGGTTGCACACAGATACCCTCGGGGTGTTCTGCTGGCGCTTAAGGTGCAACTACAGTTATTATAACCTGGAAGAAAGACTCGTGCACAACGCAAAATTAATTTGCCAACAAACCTGCGTAGGCTTACCAGAAGGCCAGTTGCACAGAATAAATGATCAGGACGAAGGAGAATACGTGAATTTGCACTCGCGGCATACACTAGTCAGTTTGCCCCCTCCCCCCCCCCCCCCTTTCTCCATAAAAATTCCATAAAATTCAGGACGAATGAGTCCATTGCTCTTATAAATATGAATAAAGGAGTCTCTTGAGACGGCGTTCTAGCATAAAACTCTCGCTACCAGATTGACGTCTCACGTTTCAAATGCCCAGTGTATTCCCAATTTTGATCCAGAACAATTAAGAGTTGGCGAAGAAAGGTACGTTTCTCATCTGGCGGCCGTTAAGGCTTCTTCCAGGCTTTGTTTATGGGATCATGCTGCAGGGCAGCGATTCGTTGTAAGCGGCTCCAGCTGTACCTTTAACGAACTATGTCAGTACGGTTTCTTGGGTGCTCGATAAGGCTCCTCAAATGTGCATTCTTCAACACCGTACGCAGCTTGTGTGGGGTGGAAAACACGAACCTTGTTAATGCATGGAGACGCCTGCGCTATTAGAAAGCTCCTCTTGTACATTCCCAACCGATGTAACGAGCACCCCGTGGGACATAGTTAATTATCAAAAAATGGAGAAGGCAGCAGCGCTGTCACCGTTGCCATGGTGAGGTTGTTGAACACCGGTCGTGAGGTTGCGTCATCACAAGTGTACGAGGTCGATGTTTAGAAACAAAGGCTTTTCGGAAGAGCGGCCTACGTACGGAGATGTCAAAACTATATCAGGAATTTAGTTAGTGTGCAGGTGTTGTGATTTCGGCAGCGCTGTATTGCGCTTTTGGTTTAGTTTTATAATGTAGTTACCCTCGAAGAGTTTTGCCTGGCGCAATATGATTCCTGTGATTATTCAGAGCTTCCTCTTTCTTACGATAGTACTATGCCTAATCAATAGCAGTAGCGTTCCTTTCAGTGCTTTTGTGGTGGTAGCATCTGGCAACATGGCAACATTTTGTTTCTCTGTGCACACCGTCAATTCGCCTAGGCATGTTACGAAAAAGAAAGCTGAAAAAAGATATAAAGGCTCTAAAAAGAAAACTGAGGGTTGTATCAGGAAGGCGTGATGACATGCGTATAGCACGAAAATTAGTCATCTAACCGTCAGGGTAAATAATAAAGATAAACTAAGTTGAGGTATGTCAGCAACGCACTGGATATGCGGCCATGAGTCACAAGAAAGAAAGAAAGGATGAAAGAAGGAAAGAGAGAAAGAAATAAGAAAAAAAGAAAGAAAACAATCACATGTGACTCCGCCCAGCATTTGGCATGCGATGTCTAAGTCAGTCGAGACATTTTGAGTCGTCTGTGCTGTGGGTGGTGTAACTCGGTTCAGAAAACTGAGTCAAAGTCCAAATAAGATTCAACTACATTCCGTAAGAGGACCACGAGTTAGGCTTGATGCCAAAGTCTTTGTGCATCGACTAATTTCGACAGGAGATACAAGGCAAAGGACTACGGATGCGCATGTTTAGACTTCTCTTTCTGATCAATTGGCGATTAAGAAAGACTAACTTGCCATGATGGAATACATGTGTTCAAGTCTTCAACGCAAAAAAATGCATCTTTTGATATTTGTGAACGTATAGAAGCTTCATAGATGGGTGCGTGTATGCATATTTTATATATTAATTTGATCATTTATTTAAACATACCTTACAAGTCTCGATTAAGGAAGAGTGGAAAACATGCAAAACGCACACGCGAAAGAGTGGAAATAATAAGTTTCAATAATAAAGAAAGTATTAAGAGATCAAAACTTACGTATTGCAAGAACACAATGAGAAGTGTCATAAAACAAATGCGTTCTCTTCGGCGCTTTCTCTGGAGGTTATTGTGCTTAGCTTCTGTCCCGAAAGACACGGGTTTGATCCCGGCCGCAGCATTCGCTTTTTCGATGGAGGCGCAATTGGTGGAGGACTGTGTACTGCAGGCTATAAAGGCATTCAAGCAAGCACAGGTGGTGCTGGAAGGCACCACCTGTGGCCGCCTACGGAGCCTTGCGCTACCGCGTGTCTCATTATCATATCGTTCTTTTTTGCGCGTACACCCTAGCTATTATACAGCGAACCAGGCACGATGAACTAGGCGTGAACTAGGTGCCGCACTATGACATACCGTTAACTAGACGCCATAGCTAATGATTTATGATAGGAGGAAGGCTTTCTTGATATTTTGGAAGCTAGTGCATTAAATGCGTAGCGCTGTAGGGCCTCAGCTTGTCGACGACCGTCTATTGTTCTCTTTCTGTAGCGTGCTCTTGTTTCGGCCGACAGCTGAGACGCGCCAGTGAGGGCCCCACAGCTCGCCGAGTGCGCGATCTCTGCTCCAATGGCACTTGTCCGGCGCACTTCGAAAATCGCTGCTTTTCTCGTGCTACTCGCACTCTCAGGTTCCATAGCAGTGCAGAAGTTTCTTGATGTTACCGCGAAGATCCACCATCCTCGTTTTCAGCGTGGGAGGCAATGTGACACGGGGGACTATTCGGGAGACCAACGGCATGTATAAAGGCAGGTTCGTTAAAAACATTGGCTGAGACACAAACGCAAGCAGAGCTAGAATGAATACTGATGTAGACTCTGTGAATTGATGTATTTTGTTTTCAAACCTTCTACGGTGATTCCAGAGTAATTATTAGCATCAAGAAATAATAACAGGCAGACAATATCGCGAAGAAGATATTCAAGTACAGGAGTGAAAGTTTCCGCTTATTAGTGCTGTGACAGGTAGGGTAAATAGTCACTATTAATGAAACTGCTTGCTGCATATTCCTTGCCTTTGGCAACTAATCAATAAGCATTGCTGAATAGAGACAAAATCAAAGAGGCTTTGAAAAGAATATATTAATATGTGATGATGCGTAAATTTTGAGAGCAGTTTTCAAGTTAGCTATCAAGGCTCCTAGCGGTTCCGAGCAGTTGGCTGAGGTCGCCTTATTATGGCTGGACTAAAACAGATTATGCAACAATAACACGGACGAACGAAGGTACTGCGTTGAAGTCGAGAGAGTGGACTCTATCATGCACTGGCAGAACACAGATGGACCACGTTTATTCGTAATTGAGGTTACTTTATAGCTAGAAAAATTTAGAATCACGAATAATGCATTAGATCTAAAATTTAAAGACTGAAGGACATTTCAGGGCGAAAGATGGTCACCACTGTTTTTGATTGGACACTGAGAAATGGGGCTTTCAGTAAACACACGATTGAAGGAAGACGCATCGGGAGACGAACCGCTGATGAGTTTAGGAAAAAGCAATGGTCCGACTACTCTACCTTGTGCTACACCTTGGCTTACGTCGAATATAAAATTTAAATGATTTAGTACTGACATTACATGCGCAGTCGAATGCACACACAACGTCTTCCTAACACCTAGTATGTTTCGCATCCGTGGTAACGTGGAGCTTCTTTGAAAGAGGTTTCGAAAGGTGTGAAAGGGAACGTACCGCTACCTTAACTGTTGTTTGGTTTAGAAAAATGCGCTATTTACTCCTGTCCTTGTTGGGAGCATGGCTCAGGGCCCGTGGGTGTGGGGGAAAAAGGAGTTGCGGAGAGGAAAGGGACGCAGTAGTGGATAGCCTTGGATATTTTGACCACCTGTGGTTTCTTAATGTGCACTGCCGCCGCACGGTACACGCGCCTCTAGTATTTTCTCCTCCATCGAGAACACGACTGCGGCGGCCTGATTTGAACCTGCGTTCTTTGGGTCCGTAGTCGAGCACCACAGCAATTAGACCACTGCGGCGCACATGCCGCAACCTATCATTTCATACGGACCCAATCAACGAATGGGGAAAACATTTCATTTTAATATGGAAGAACACAGATATGGCACCGCGTCATGAATGACGCCCTAGTGCAAATAACTGACCAGTGGCCGATGGGTGTGGGAGCTTTCACAAATATAATGTTACCTGATTGCGATTGTCTCCGCCGGCCATATGGTCGGATGGTGGCACCGCTGTAGGGCATGGACCACGCTGTACCAAGCAAAGCTGTCACGTAGTAACATCGCAGGGCGATAGGGCTATGATAGGCATTAAACTCTAGCGTGAGTTTGAGCTAAAAGGCCCGTGGGGCCTACAGTTTAACGCTGCGCATGTCGTACCAGTTAAGCATTAGTGGTGTACAAAATGGAAGAGATGGGTGATATTTCGACCATGCCGCTTATTGTGTACGGTTGTACAACACGTCGTGCGAGAATTTTTGTGACTCCCTCAGAGGCTTCAGCGGGGCGAGGCACGGGAACGCGAGGAACGTGCATTTTACACATATGTAATGCCATTTTTCGGGCGCCGCGGCGGCCAGAATATTGCTGGGGCTTTCGTTATGCGTGGGTTTACGGAAACTACACTTTGGCAGGAAAGCCGCTGCTCAAACGGTGGCCCCAAATGAGCGTAAACATTAGGCGGCGGCCTTGGGTACATTTCCTGGTACCGTATCCGGCTTTGCTTGAGGTCTCGACCAGTCATACAGGATTGGTAGACATCTGTTAGAAAGGCCTTCTGTCGCTGCCGCTGCATTGCATCTCAGCTAGCGGAACAACCCTCCCCGACGATTCCCGGGATCCACTGGCATGGAAGTGACTCGGAGCAGATTCTGTAAGTGCCTGACTTGTCGTCATAGTTCCGAGCGAACGTTCTTCATGATCCTAGTAGCGTGTCCTGAGGATGGACGATAAGGCTGGAAGATTCTTTCTACTTCCGGAAGCACAAGGCGCTGGTTTATAGCAAACGTTTAAGCATGCGCTCTTCAGGAGGTTACCGCAATCAGGTTGGAAAGTTCTAGCGAGGTCGTAAGACGAGGGATATACGAAAGGGCCCAATGTACTAACTAGAAAGTGCACTACTCGAAGCGGTTAGCTGGGCTAGTTGGAATGTAGACTTGCAATGCATTTCCAGCACAAACAAGGAAATAAAAGGGAAGAGAAGGAAAGCATGTGCTCCGAGTCACCGCCATGCCAATGGATCCCGGGGTACCATCGGGATATTTTGTTCCCCGAGCGGATACACAATGCTGCGGCAGCAACAGAAGGCCTGTGGAACAGATGGCTACAAATCCTGTGTGACGGATCGAGATCTCAAGCAAAGCCTAAAACGGTACCAGGAAATGTGACATACATTGGCAAGTGTACTTTACCTGCCGACATGAACGTGTCCTGAGCTTAGGCCCACAGTTTGCCACTCAGCCTAGAAGCAACCCTGTAAAGTTGGTGTCCTTTGTAAGAGACATAGCTAACCGTGCTAACGAAGTGTAGAAAGGCAAGTTCATATTAGAAGATGTAGAATATTTGCAGACCATCGTTCTGCCTATCTCCTGTCCTGCTGTCCGTCTTCCATTTTCTTTCCTTCGTTAGCGCTGGAAATGCACTAGAGTGTCAGGATAAACTGCGCAGCTGCCAAAGCTACTCCAGCTCGTTGTGCCTAAGGGAAAGTTAGTTAATTGTTCATTAGTGATTGTAATCAGGTTAATTTTCCTGTCAGGCTTGAACGCGCGGCTTCACATGACTCGAAAGGCAAGCATTCAGGATTCGAATCTGCAGGTGTCGACTCTGGTGCGTTCTTGGATTAAGATGGATTAAAACAGACTAAGGCAAGGCGGAACAAGATTCAGTGAGATGGATTCAGACAGATTGTAATAGATGAAGGCATATTGAGCTGGATTAACACAGATTAAGGTAGATTACAAGTGATTAAGGTTGATTATGATGGAAAACGACAGAGTAAGGTAGACTAGGAAGGCTTCAGGAAGATTAAAATGAAGTAAGCCATATTAAGGTTGGCTATAACTGTAAAGGGGATTAGTACTGATCAAAGTGGATTATGGTGGCATCAGGCAGATTAAGATCTATTGAGACTAATCAACGGACAATTCACTTTAAGGACATGGCTGCTGGCAGTTTTTGTACTAAAGAGGGCACCATGTGCAATCACATTACTATGGCCTTATTCATGTCTCTGAACATCAACAGTCCACGCTTTCATCGTGCTGGGGACGGGGGAGAGCGTGCAATGGCGTAAAAAAAAGAAACGCTCGAGAAGGCAGTCGCCGTCCTGACGAAGACGAGTCCACTTGTCGAAACGTTGACTCCCGAGTCCCTGTTCTACATCGTTTTAGCGAGCTGTTCAAGCATCCATCTTCCCCTGAGCTTCTCTTCTAGTTTCCTTCTAGTTTCTCCTAGTTTTCTACTTTCGAAGCACACGTAACTTTGTTGGGTGATAGCCAGTACAAGTACATACATGAAAAATTTCCGATAGGCAAACATTCCCCCTGAATTAGATCTAAATGCGGCGCCATATTTCACGAAAAGAAAGATCGCATTTCATCTTCACCACGACACGTAACGCACTTCATCATTCACTGTGGCACTAATGGCTTTACACATAACACGGGTGACGACACTGTGCAGGCCATAAAAGCACTCATAAACGATTTACAGACCAGCAGGCCAAACACTTAACTTACCCTCACAACAGTGCTCCCGAGGACAGTGGCGTAGCCAGAAATTTTTTTCGGGGGGGGCTCGGAATTTTCGAAGGGCAGGAGGGAGGGAGTCGGAGCCTCACTGTACATATATATATATATATATATATATATATATATATATATATATATATATATATATATATATATATATATATATAGACAACACAGTAGACAACAGTACCTGCACTTCAATAGCTGCCACCCGCGCCACTGTAAAACTAGCATTCCTTATTCTCAGGCACACAGATTCAAAAGAATAGCACGGAAGACTTCCACAAAAGCACCGCACGGATGCGTGAAGTGCTTGTCGATCAAAAGTACCCACCATCTATCATTGAGGATGCGATTGTGAAAGCTGAAAATCTCGACCGCCAGGCGCTCCTGTATGACCAGAAAGACACCGACCACGAACGCCGAAAAACCTTGTTCTAACCTTTACTAGCCGAACGTTAATAAAATCTTGAAAAAACATTTTAACATATTGGAGCAAAGCGAGCGACTCTCCAAAATTTTTACCGATCCTCCGCGTGTGGTATACAGGCGACCGAAAAGCATAAGGAATCACGTTGTACATTCAAAAATAGGAACAGTGCCTCTCGACGGGTGTCGACCCTGTGGGAAATCCAGATGCGGCATGTGCAAACACATCCAGAAAACAAAAGTTGCAGAAAGCACACATTCGAATTTTAAGCACAGAATAAAAGGACAACTTGACTGCGACTCAAACAATGTCAGTTATCTCTTAGAGTGTGGAATATGTAACATGCAGTACATAGGACAGACGGACACACCATTCAGGATAAGATTCAACAACTATCGGTCCCACGTGCGCTCACTACCTGGCCTTCCGCTCTCTAAACACATCAACTTGAGAGGTCACAGCTTTGAGGATGTCAGGGTCACACTATTGGAAAGTAACTTCCGGAGCACCAGAGAACGCGAGCAAAGGGAATCTTACTTTATCTACAAATTTGGCACAATTAAGCATGGCATAAATGAACATCCTGGCGCTCTCTCGGTGTTACGATCGTCAGGAAGTGAACGGTCGAATTGATAAACTTTGTATCCTCAATTAAAAGATCGGCCATTCCCGCCAATTATCATTGCCTCATTCGACTTTTCTTTAAAAAAAAAGCTGTGTACGCCCGATTCTATCGGCCTGGCCCTGTTTGCATTACCCGTGCAGTGCAAGCCGACACACGCAAAGTGGCTCCGGAGATCGTACGACAAGAGGGGACAGTACGTCATTGTGTTGTACACAGAATTTTACTGCTTCAAAGCCTCGCCTTTCTGTGCGGCTCTTTTTCCTTCATGCAGCCCTTTCTTCTTCCTTGCCTACCTTACCCCGCCACGCGGTGGCGCCGAGTGCGTATTACAAATGTGGCTGCAATCGGGAACAAGAGCGCTGCGCCTTTCATGCCTGAATACCTCCCCCGTTCTTCCCTCCTGGGGCACGTTGCTGTGCAGCGGCACCACAGAGGCAACATCCAAATCGCATAAGGTACGCCACGGAAAGTGTCGTTAGTTTCGCCAGATATAAGCCGGCGCCACGGTTTACAATACCTAATTGATGGATTGCTCTTAAAGATGTCTACGGACTGGGACAGCACTAGCGCGGCGGGCGGCACTCGTCCTTCTCGCTGTTTCCCCCATTTTCGCCCCCTTCTCTTTTTCTTCTTCTTTTCTTCTTTTCTTTCGCTCTCTCTCTCTCTCTCTCTGTGGTGTGTGTGTGTGTGCGTGTTTCCTTTGCGTGACTTGCTCATCTTTTGTTGCAGTGAAGATGCCAGCAATCTTTGTTATTATTTTTATTTTTTATCTTTATTGTTTCCGTATATTTTCAACCCACTCATTCGCTTTCCCACCCTTGTCCATCTCTCCTTACTACAAGGCAAAGTGTGTATATAAGGCCGTACTGGCCTGTGGTTTACATGTCTTGAAAAAGGTCGGGCTCCGACCGAAACGTTGACTTAATAAACCGTCGTTCTCTAAGAGGCGCATCGTCAATTCTTTTATAAACTAGCGGCAACCCAAGCTTCTTTTGCATATACAGTCCTATATATATATACATATATATATATATATATATATATATATATATATATATATTATATACACGTATATCTATAAAAAAAGTTCTTCCTGGCTATCGGGAGAGATATACTATCAGAAAGTCACAGTGACAAACATATTATTTAGGATTGATTCTGAGGTTTAGGCTGGAGACCAACCTTTTTTTTCAAAGGTTGGTCTCCAGCCGAAATGTCAGAATAAATCCTAAATATGTCTGTCACTGTGACTTTCTGATAGTATATACAGTCGAGCCCGAGTACATCGAACCCGTTTATATCAAATTATCGCGTATATCGAACAATTTCCAAACATAGTAAATTTATACTAAGAATATGTGGCAAAAGTGACGGTTACATCGAACGAAAATGGCAACGACGACCGAGATATCAAACTCCATGTGCCTCAAAGGTGCCCCCGCAAGCTGGCTTTCCCTAGCGGTGACAGGGAAAACTGCCGCTAACACCCTAGAAAAATCCTAGAAGAAGTGGTTTAGGGAGAATGGAGGCTGAAACAGAAGAAAATCCGGCACTCTTTCGTGCTAAAATAGGGCATGCAAGTCAGCCATTATATTAAGTGCCTTTCTTAGTAATATGGCACCTTTACGCCATCAAATCCTATAGCGAGCCTATATCGAATTATGCCATATATCGAACTAATAGCCGTTTTTTGGCGGGTTCGATATTTCCAGGTTCGACTGTATATATATATATATATATATATATATATATATATATATATATATATATATATATATATATATATACACTTTCGGAGCGGAAATATGCACGTGACGCATTTGCGTGGACCGTCACCCAATGAGTATACATTCGGACAGCATCTGCAGCCTACTTCACCCTTCAGTTGCCATTTCAACTGAGCTCCGAAATAACGATACTCTCGCAGGTTCAAAACTTTCACAGACGGCAATTTATCGACGAAATCTAGTAGAAAGACATTTATTTCTCCGCCACTGCGAAGATTCGCCACTTGCGCACGCTACCTCCTTGATGGCAAATTTCAAAATAAAGTATAATGATCGATGTATGCTGTAAAGAATTCGTGATAGAAGGCACGGCCGGGAACAGCGGGCAGCATACCTGAGATAGGTAAGCTAAAAGTGACGCTATAACAAACACCTTTTTTGAAACCCTTTATGAATTGATCTTGGCGTTGTCCTGATAAACTCCGGAAGACTCTCTCCAACATAACATGATAGTAAATAACGAAAGGGAAGGGGTCAAGGGCTCGTTCTTTATTTTTTAGAAACAACTTAATGAGCAAACAGACAATGAAGCCTACGAAAGCATAGGGGAAGTTACTTGTGGCATTGTAATTGTGGAGAAAGTAGAAAGGAATTAAAGTGGACGAAAAGACAAACCTGCCTTCGGTGGGAACCGATCCCACGACCTTCAGATGTCGTGTCCAATGCTCTACCAACTGAGCTACGAAGGCGGTCGTCCATCCGTGCACTTTATTGTGTATTTATGTAAGTATTATCCTGCGAGTGTTAGGCAGCCCCACTCGTGGCCAAGGCGGCGTGTGTGGAACACACACGCCGCCTTGGACCAGACGCCGCCTCGGACCAGACGATGACTGGGACGCCTTGAGCCACCAGGCCATATCTAAGTGTAGACAGCTGCGCTAGTTTGTTTCTTAGCGCTTAAGCTTTTATTGTGAGATGGGCTCGGAGATGCTCATCGTGCACCACATGTGTATCGAAGCAACCGCTTCAGACTGTAGAACGCGTCACTGGCAAACTAGGACACAGACTAGACAGAGGCGCTGTTTGGGAGGCTCTCCCCGAGTCCGTGTTCCAGTTCCACTTGCGACGTGTTCCACTGCTCTAACCACAGAGGCCCTGAATACCTAGCCGGCGCGTTCGCGACCTCATTTCGTGGCAGCAGGACATCTCCTTCTTGCCTACTTTTTCACCGGTGTGGCGCCTTCTATCGAAAGCTTCATGCAGCAGTTCTCAAAGTTGCAGGATATGCCTCTGTGAAATAAGGCGAGTACGCATTCCTGTGCATCTTACTCTGGACGGTGTCCTTTCACTACAGCAAAATGACAGACAGGCTGTACATGTCTTTATCTCAAGGCGCTACGACTAGGACGCTCGGATACGATCTTTTGTAAGAGGTGACCAGCGCAGTATAACGTACATTGCAACAGTCAGTGTCGTCCATGCAAATGGAGCAGCGTGCTTGTCTTCTCTCTACCATCACTTCTCTGTACACGTTGTGCTCAACCGACAAGCATATCATTTTTATGTGAAAATAAAATCTAGAGTGTTGTCATCATTATGAACCTCGCGGTGGCCAGCGGCTTCTCGTACGACCTCTTCACAAAGAGGTGGGCGGTCTAGTGGTCATGGTTATTGACAATGAATGAAAAAAAGGCGCGTGTTTGAACCCGGCCGCGATGGTCATACTTCTATGAAGGCGGAATTAGAGAGGGAGACGTGCAATGCACGATGGGGCTCCGTCTTAAAGCAACGCTGATGGTTATCATTACCGGAGCCTTGCACTACGGCGTTATTCTCCTTTCTGTTCCCTGCCCCCTACCCCTCGCAATTCTAAGCAGTGCCGCTAAACCGTGCTCCCTGCGAGGGCTGCAGAAGATAGCTTTTCCCCTTAATCGAATGACGCAATCACCATAGGCCACATGCACTCGCTTGAATGCCTACACAGCGCTTACGCTGGCGCATTAAACTCTTACGCGAGGTTACGCCAACGAATTTACTTTCGCAGGACGTACACGTACGTGTGCAATTATGACAGTTGCTGGTCCTCACGCCAATAAAGTAGAGTTTCATCTCAAAGCTCAATCTGTGCTATCTCCTTCCTGCTCTTTGTCCTGCCAATGTTTTCATGGCGTAGCCATCGATGGTTACGGACCGCTTAGTTATACTTTCTGGGAGCCGACTGATAATCGTCGTTGATGAGCATTCTTGGCGTTAAGCCGAAATTGTGGCTCTTTGTGCCTCTATACCACACGAAGCTACCTTGTTTGTGACGTGCTGTTTATTTTACTCCTCCAGTTACATGTGGTCACATTCCCAGGCCCCTTTCAAAAGAGCCTCCACGCTTAAAAAATGCGAAGTCGGCAGGAGCCCTCATGAGAGCACTGTGTCGTGCGCCTGTGCAGTTGTGAGCTGGCATACCAGCAATCGCTGACCAAAGAAGTTGGACGGTCAGGGGGTCTTTTCAATACGATGTATCTTTAACTCAAGGTTTTGTGCTCGTTTCTGTCTTCTGTTTTATTCAGCTTGTTAAATTTTGTTCTTATGCGTTGTCCTCCTCGGAAACTCCTCCTTGGCAGGAACAGTAAACTGCTGTAAAGAAGCTTGAAGCCGTGTGCATCGAACGTCTTTTCATCCAGCGCACTCCTATTGCACCCTGGCTCGAGCACACGAATTCCCTCAGCACATTTAACCGAGGGTCTCGCTGAAGTCGTTAGACGCTGCGATCCTCGCCTGCACATTATTAACAACCAAAATGTGCGTGTCTTTTTTTTGAAAGAGTAATAAACTGAGCCAGAAAGCTAAAACCAGGTTCTCACTACGTGCGTCCCTTCCAGCAGCTCTAAGTGGGTGAAGATTCACCCTTTCGTGTAGCGTACAACACTATCAATGCTATGACCGACCAGTGCAGGCCATCTTAAGCTCCAAATACGTACTATAATTAGATTTTCACTTCGTCGCGGTCGGTTGCCAGGACAACTGTACGTCTTTAGCAGCACCGCGGCAGTGATAAAACCGACCCATCTAGCATCATCACAGCTTTGCCCATCAATTGACAGATAATAGAGTGGACTCTCGGTCTGGCTTGTACCTCCTGGAGTTTCCGCTATGTTGGAAACACTAACGATTGTCTTTTCATCTTCGCTGATAAGAACCACACTCATAGAAATTTGCTCTGAAATAAAGCATAGAAATACAGAATTATCCACAGTAATTACTGGCGGCACCATGGGACTGCGATTATTGAGCAACTATGGGTATCATGTGACGTTCTGACCATCAAGAAATCGAGTGAGACTACAAATCGTTTCCATTTCGCGGTGCAGGCAGCGACTCAATGGCTAAACCGCGGTGGAGTGTCGCCGTCACACTCTTTTCGTTATAGTTAAAAATGATGATGTGTGAGTTCCTTTTTTATGTCCTATGGCCTCTTTTTTAATCAAAGTATTGTCCTTGATTTCGCTGGGCGTACCTTTAGATATTCATTTTCATGCTTCATAAAGTGCAGCGCTGAGGTCTGGGTGTATTTTTATGCGAAGCTTGTATTGACTGAACTGCGAAGCTCGTGGTGTTCAAACAAGGAAAAGCACTATAATCGCGAAAAGGGTGCGCGCGCGCTCATATTTTAGTTTTCGCTTCGAGTAATGAGACAGTCTGCGAAAGCAAATTCCTCGTAAATCTGCAAATTCGATCCACCGACCTGCGAAATGAGTGACCACTGTGCTAACCGGTGCAGCCACTGTCGTATCATTATATGCATCCTTTAAATAGGGACATTATATGCATGAAGATGCAGAACAGGGACGTAACACGTGCACGCTCGGCAGAGGAAGATGTCGACGCTTCTGAACCAAGCGGATCCTTGTGGTTTGTTTAGCAATGTATGAAGGAAGAAGGAATTGGCTTACAGCTTCAGAATGTTCGAGAACTTCCGCGTCCCCCTCGCACCCTTCCCTTTGTATTCGGCATGGCAGGGACATTTTACGCCTCAAGTCCCTTCAAGTCCCAGAGGAACGAAGTATAGGCGGATCCGTGTCTTGTCATTTATTACCATGGTAAAAGAACGGCCCTGTGTGTAGCTCTTACAGACACTCGTGAGAGTGTTCCCTCTAGTAATTATATGAGGATAGCCTATAAAAAAATAATACAAGTGAGCTTTCTGTGTTGCGTTTGTGTAGGGCCAGAAATATGGCCGAATGGACGAATTACTGCCGTTTGTTCAATCGTCTTTCATTGCACCCAGCATGCATGCTCAGTAAACTCAGCTTTGTTTCACTGGGAACCCAAAATCTACACTCTTCGGCTCCTCTTCGAAGTGAAGGCAACAGCGGCAACGTCGACTCTGCGTTGAGATGAATGAAAACTGGGGCATTCTGATAACCTACCACTTATACAGCGGGGCTGTAGAAAGCCGAGGATGTGCCCTGCGTCGGATCTCGCCTATTGTCTGGTAGTAGGAAAAAGCAGACCCCCTCTTATCCTCGACCCATTACTGACTGCCTCACTCGCCCCACTTTTGTGCTCCGCCACTGCTAACTCATAGTGATTACGAGAAGATCAATGTGAAATAAAGTGTACAAGAGGTTTAGCTCAAATTGTAGGATTCAATCGTCGCAGCAGTCACTGCGTTGCCATAACGCGAGAGACAAAGAAAGAAAAACATAACTGTATGAGTACATCGTGAAAGATAGCCTACGCTCAGTGGTTGACTACAAAGGGTGCTATGGTGAACATGGTGAACAAGGTTTATTTGCAGTAGAAATACAGGATTTCCCTGTAAGGAGGCAAAGTCTAAAGACTAGAAGCCTGACGCGGTCCCGACCACCGTTGACTAATACAACCTGCATACATTACTACAATAAAATACACATTTCATGTGGCACAATGGATTTTCTAAGCTTCACACAAGTTCTTATACATAAAAAAATTTTGAATACGAACACATATGCTTATTTATACATACATGTACATACGAGCCACTACAAGGCATAGCAAAACAAGGTAAATATACTTTATAAATATTCATCACTAATAAGTTTACACATATATGTAACCAAGATCACACACATATATAAACAACGATTACGTACACTTGCAAACAATGTAAACACACTTATGTAAAGAAGTTCTGCATACAATGTAGCAACCAAAAAATAAAATAAGAAAATGAAAACAACTAAGTACACATTGCTGAATGTACACACATATGGATCTACTCTGACATTACTCGAAAGAAGGAATGACTGATGGTGACGTTTAAATTTTGACTAATATAAATGATTGTTCCTAACATCAGTAACTTCACACCCTTACCAGTTGTGTCAAAATTAACAACAAAAGAAAAGATTTGTGTTTCCGACGGCATCAGCGCTGTGGGTCTGGCTTTGTTTTTGTATTTCTCTTTAAACATACAGCATACGTTTCGTAAATATCGCTCATCAGTTAGCTTGCTCTTATTCGCAGCATTGTAAATCTTTCTGCTGTCACTGCATACTGACACCGGCTTTCAAATTTCAGTAAGCCACGTGATCTACTTTGCCCCTTTCAGCTTATCAAGCTAAAGTTTCAGTAAACTAAATAGATTGGCAATAATTGATTTACTAGCTAGATAACTTTTGGGAAACGGGCTTGTTGAAATTTTGTTCATTTTCCGATGGGCTTCCTGGTAGTGTGCTTTCACTCATGGTAGTCTTTAAGCACCTGTACCGCTGCAAATCCACATCGATGACATCACTGTCGTAAGAACACTGACCATGTAAATCAGATTCCTTCTGCGTCCCTGCGCCTTGTGCTGTAAAATAAATAACAAGTTGTGTTTGAATCTGTCCCTTGGAACACAGAATCCAGGCGCTCTCAGTGGAATACCGAAGTGAATGCGTCAAATGCAAGTGTGTTTTTAGAAAATTATTAAGCATATGGGAACCTAATACTTGCCCGGGCATCGATTCCAAGCCTCTCACAATTCAATGAGGAAATATATGTACTAGTCACAGCCGCTCATCAATCATTTGATGATTGTCAACATTTCGAATATTCGTAAGTCAGCTTTTGCAAAATGTTGTTTCCTAAAGCATAGTTTGAAACATGTTCCTCATGATAGTAGCTTAGGAGGTTCTTACTCCCTCGCCAAATCCTAAAAAGGGACATAAATGAACGGCGTTGTTCTTGCGGCTTTTACCAACAATATATTTACGTCTTGTATACAGTTAAATGCACTACCATAATATTCTTCATTTTTATAAATGCTCTTGAAATAGTTCCTCGAAAGATCTAACGCATCTGAGTAACGTTAACGTTTCAAACATAGGGAAATTCACCAACCGCATTTCGTTTTTTTAAAATATAAAGAGGCTCTTCGACGTATGTCACAACTTCATCTGTTACCGCTTGCAGCATGCCGAAGAAAACTCTGGGGCGCCGCATCCCTAGCGTATTACTTTACAAGGAACAGCGTTATTAATTTTTTTCCTTGTGTAACAGAGAACCTGCCATAAAAAATGTAAAAACTCACCTTGAATGTATATATATATATATATATATATATATATATATATATATATATATATATATCAGGCACGTAGGCAAGGGGGGGCCCAGGGGGGCCCGGGCCCCCCCCCCCCGAAATTTATCAAGTCACCCATTATTGCAGGGGTATAGAGGCGCAAGTAGAAGTAGCGACGTGCGCATTTAAACAAATGAAAATCAAACGATAGTCAAGGAACTCACTAAAAAGAGCTACCCAAGAACCTTTATTCCGAAAGCACTTCAGTTCCAAAAGCACGGCTACGCTTGTCGAGAATTGAGCGTCCGGCTCCTGAATCAACACCACAACATAAACACCACCCTCTCCCATATGTCTGAGGCTTTAGCGAAACCATCGGCCGTATTCTTAGAAAAGAAGGCATCCGTGTGACTCACAAGCCTACGAACAGATGTTCTCTACATATTGCCAAAGGCCGTTCACGGAAGGATAGAGCCTAAGGCACTGTATACAAAAATGCGATGCGAGCTACATCGGCGAAACGAAAAACCTCAAAGAAACATTTCGACAGCACAGGAACGACCTCTGCAATTTTGCAAGAGATCGCAACCCGACAGCCGAACATTCCCAAGACAGCGAGCACAGCATCAGTCTTCCTGAAACAGCGGTCTTACCAACTAAAACTAATTATCGGGAACAGTTGCTGCTTTGTTATTGCGGAAAAAGACAGTAAACTTCGCAACGCAGGACATTTTCATATATGATAGACCAGCTTGTTCGAAATGAAATTACCAGAGCGAACAAAATGTTGTCATACGGCTTCGAAACCAGTGAAAACGACGTTATCTGCCCGTACTTCGTGCGAATTTTCTTCGTCGCATCAGTTATGTTCAGGAAGATGGTTGGTTGGTGGTGTCGGGTTTTCTGGGTGAAAGCGACCATGGCTATATTGCGCGAAACGAGGATTCCCATCTACGGTCAGGGCGCTCGGTAGTTGGATAGCTTCAAGGAACAGTGCAAAGAATGACAGGACATACAGAAAAGGATAGCGTTGACTCCACCGGTGGATTCCCTGAGGAAATGTCCTTCTTAACGAGAGGAGCGGTGTGTTTGTTGCTGCAGAGCTAGCAGGCCACATATTCCGGGCGTCATTTATACAATCGCGTAGTGGCGGCAACTTAGGGAGCATTCAGATGCTTTATCTGATAGCTGCGGCGCGTGGGAACACGCACGCGTACGGCTTTGCATTGCCGCAGACGCAGAGTTTTTCCATGACCGGACGGCGGAAGCTAACGGAAAGCTTGGAAAAGGGGACATTTCTATGGAAAGCGATGGCTTCGACGACCCATTAACCCGTTCAATCCCCCTGGCAACTCTGCGAACCCGACCCCCCTTTTTCCGCCGCCTGTGTCGTGGGGACAGGCGCCCGCGTGGCGGAAGGAGTAAAAAGGGTATAGACAAACAAGGTAACTAGGGTCGCTTGTAATTCTGCGGAAGGGTACTGTGAGCCACGTTCATTCCACAGATAGATGACCTGAAAGCTTCCCTGAAACGGCGCTTTGCAAGCCATCGGAAAACACTGCAATGTTTGCAATTTGTGTTGCCAAAGCACGCCTCCAAGGCCTTTCATTTTTTACTTCAGAGATATGACAATAGCGCATATCGTTACGGTAAAAGGTGAATGGGAAATCTGGAAAACTAAATGGCAAGCCATGCAAGAGGAGGAACTTCCCCGCTCTATGACGGGCGCTTTACCTGAATGCAACAAAGCCCTCTTGCCGAACTTTCACACACTAAAGATATTGGCGACAATCACAGCGAGCACAGCTGCTGCAGAACGCAGCTTCTCGACACTGAAAGAGTAAAAATATATTTGAGGAGCCGAACAGCTGCAGAGCGGCTTAATGGCCTGGCTCTTATGCCAATTCACCGGATGCAAGTCAGTGTCGACGAAATTTTCGCCGTGTTTATAGAGAAACCGCGACGCATGAAATTGGCAGGGTGAACCACCTTCTCGGCCAAGCTGCATGGTCGTTTTTTTTCTCTTTTGCATTGGCTTTTACTATATTGTAAAACCACTCGCAATGTCGTTCTTTGATATTGCTTCCTAAAACGAATGTTAGCGTTCTGCATCTTTTGTGTCACGAAAGCATCCGTGTTTTCTTTTGTGTGTGTGGTTAAAAAATTGTTTTCGCGAATATGTCTGTTTTTTTCTTTTAAGAATTGCTCTCATAAAGTGGCTCACGTTCTTCTCGCGTGCCTGTAATTGAGACAAAACGTGAGAAATTGAGTAAAGAAAGCGTCCTACAAATCATCTTTTTATTTTCTGCAAATCCGTAGGTGGGCGCGAGATTCCTTTGCTTTGCTTTTTTTTTGTCGCTCCTTTTTTCCGTCACTAAGTCTTTATGGCCCTTCTTCGTCCAGATTACTTGGTTAGACAGTACTATTTCTCGTGCACGCGCACTAGCTTTAATGTTGTGTCAAAAAACTCCCTTTCCATCTCGGATTAACTCTCCTCTTGGGCTGCATTGCACTCTGTTCTCTTTCTCGTCTAATAATTAAGGGCCTTCTATATTCCCGGGCAAGTTTTTTTAAGCATTGTATAATAATGACCATGCTGATATTGACGCTGTTGTCGCCCCTTTTTGTTATGTGATACCCTGAAAAGGGCCTTTAAAGGTGAATAAATGATGATGATGATGATGATCATGATGATGATGCTTTTGGGCCCACCCCGAAAAAAAATCCTGGCTACGTGCCTGATATATATATATATATATATATATATATATATATATATATATATATATATATATATATATATTCAGAATTTATATCATTCAAGAAAGAAGTTGCTAAATGTAATCCTGCGCGTTTTCAACCTGCATTTCATAAAGCGGCATGGATGTACTCATGTGCCGTTTGCTCCTTTATTTGTGTTCTGCATTCACACTTCTCTCGTTATCTGAATCCTTACTTGCGATGATCACAGCATAACTACGTGTTCTTGCTCCATTGTATTACTCTGGAATATTGTTCATGTTGCATTTATATTTGTGTATCTGCTCATTTAGCTTGTTTCCAGCATTCCTGCTGCTTGGTTTCTTCAGTGGGAAATGAGTATGTTACCAATATAAAGCTTCGTTGTTGCGGTGCTCGTCATAGCTTTTTCCACTCTTTCGCGACAATTCTCTAATTTTATAAGCCGCTGTTATTCCTGGAGCATTCTTAAGTACCGCTGCGGAATGCTTCCTGGGTGTTACCAATCCAAAGTAGGACCATCACGTTAACGTAAACAACCCCCACTGGTGGTGCAAATGAAATTAATATTACATGCAGCAACACTCATCTGATTTCCAACTACAGCAACGTTTATCTATTGCGGAATCACGAAAGCAGTTTTACTTATATTGGAGGTCAGACATTCTATCACAACTCTTACACGACAGTCAACAAGTAATGTTTGGGGCGCCTTAATGTCTTTCGTAACCATTGCTTGCAGGATAATGTAGCTGCCAGCTCACTCTTTAGATCACGCGTACTTCCCTTACTTCGACTTTTTTGTGTGTGCTTCTGATAGAAGATACTTTTGGAATGAGGCGAATAAGAAGAGGGCAAGGACAACATTAGGAAATTATGTAAGCAGCAATATTGTGGCGACATCCGGCAAATTGAGACAGCAAATAAGATCCGGAAATGAAGACCTCTACGGGAGCCCAGGCGAACAAATATGCCAGATGGCACGGCATCACCGCAGTCGGCTACAGGAAATGGGCTCAGTAAACATCAAACAGACCACCTCGCTATCCGAAACAAATTTCGTTTCCTTCGTTTTTGCTGCCGTTCCAAGAAGCATCCTGTTCGGAGCTAGAGGCTGCAGTAGTCCCGTCTGACGCGGTGCCGATATAAACGTTGCCTGTATATTTCATCCAGTATTGAAATTGGCGGCGATATCAATCTACAAACGTTCCATTTCCGGTTGAAGGCAGGGTGAACGCAAAGTTTCCCATTTCTTGGCCGTACTAGGGAGTGCGTTTGCGGAAGAAGCAAGTTGAAAGAGATTCTGCGGACACCGCCTGTGCAAAAGTTGCGAAGCAATACGAATGTCAAACAAACATGCCACCACTGACAGTTAACAAAACCACCAGTAAGTAACATAAACATCAGGGAGGGAAAGTTCGTGTATCTCGTCCAGACAGAGGGATTGTGTATGTATGTGCATCAATCAAAGGCTGTTTGGCTGTCTGTCAGCGTATTTATTGCCCTTTCTTCCGGCATGGTTGGGTATCCAGTCTAATGATGTAAACATGTGACAAATATATTTCATATTTCCTGTAATACACTGAGCTATTTCCTACCATTTCGCCATTCCTAAAGGCCGATCTAACAGTTTTGATCATCTCTTCGGGAGGATAGGTTATCTGCAGACAAGAGAAAATTTTTGTTCATAGCTTTGACAGGTTCAAACATAACTACTAATGCTGGTATCGCTGATGGTTTAGATGTGGTCGTTTACATATGTTCTTCTCTCAAGTTCTATAATTAGTGTGCTGCTGCATCTTCAGTACACAACACGCCTGTAGGTTCATTTGCCGTTTCACTGTCCCTTTTATGAAATCTTCAGAGCAGACTATTTATATTCACTAAAGGCAATTTGTAGGTTTTCTTCTTTATTCCTTAAATATCATAAAAAGTTCAATAGTGCCAGCATCCACGGCTGTTATTTTGTTGGTACGTATGACGCTCCAGTGAGTAAGGGCGTCAGTCCAGTGTGTTAGCTCGTCCGATGGAGGACGAAAGTAGTGCGGCTCGAAAATATGAAATAAATCTCTGCATGCATAGAGTTTCCCCGAGTACTTGCTAGAGGGAAATATGGCGAATCACGTGATGGCTGGCTTTGTGCGAGCCGTTGACTAATACGTGGCGGTGGCTCCACAAATAAAGTTTGCCTGAAACGATACCCACACAAACCAATATAATTATTCCGTAACACCTCTTACAACAAAAGGTTATCCACATGGAGAGCGTAATAAGCCTGCGAACGAAAGAAAGCGACGATGAACGGCCACGAAGTCAACGCTGACGTGGTGGTCTCTCTTCCAATGTTAGCAGATGGTCGCGGCCTTTTCAGCAGAACAGAAGCTTTCAAAGAAACAAACTTGCCTGTGTTTAATGGCAGCGATAAAATTCTACGTTGCGGGATGCTCTTCTCGTGGGAAATCAATAACTGTGCTGAGTGGAACGATTTGAACGAGACGCGCGTCCGAGCACTTGTGGACGACTCCTATTCGAGTCCCACACATCTGAGCATTTCCATGAATACAAGCAGCATTACCACTGCTGTTTCACTTCCTGGAGACTGCAAGGAACCCTGTGCCTGTACACTGTTGTGGGACGGAGTGTTCCCGAGCTTCAGCACTGACCAAGCGACTACAAGCAGACCATGGGAGCCTTAGACGTGTAGCAATTTCAGCCAGCGATAAGCAAAGCCTTCGTCCACTAAATCCTCAATTTATGTAAGGTAAAGGCGAAAAGTAACTAACCATGGGACGTATTCAAGCTGTATATGGTGTCAGTGCTACTCCTTTCGCGTCGCATAGCTGGCAAAATGTTCAAGTTGCATTCTTCTCTGCGCCCGATACTAATCTCATGAGTTCCTTTCTAATATTACAGTTTCAAGGCAATGAGTGGCTGTTTGTTTAACGGGCTGTTCTTCCGGAACAATCTCAAAATCATGAGGTCTTTTTAAAACAAACCATGTGGGGTTACCATTGTTGGATTCTGAGACACTCCTTTGTTTAAAAGCCACGGCTGGTAGCAATCAGTATGCATGAGACACACAGCGCGCTTAATCATGTGAGCGGCCGCCACCTGTGAACGGTATCATTATCCCTGCAGCGAGTCTAAAAGGTTGGAACCAGAAAAGACACGCTTCGTAGCCGTTAAGGTGCACGGTGACTTCTTTCTGCAGCCGCCGCTCGCTTGATCGCCCTAGTCATAAGCTCACAGAAATGTCTAGTTAATGGCCATTCAGTTGGGAGCACTTCCAGATGCACTTCTTTTGTAACGTTCACTGGAGGCAGAATACATTTTCCACTTTGACGCTCGGGGACTTCCGGCATGGCTGCTTATAAAACGTCTCATTTCCGGCAGGTCATTTTGTGCTTTGTTACGGCCCTAAGAGAAAGGCGCAGCGCCTCTTCGGCACGGCGAAGTGGCTAGTCCATTATGGGTGTAGGAGTTAGGTGCACCTTACCGTTCTCGTTTTGTATACGCTTGTGCCTCACGTACATGTAACCGTATGAAACAAAGCACCGGTTTTATTTTCCCCTCCAGAAACTGGGAATGGTATTCCACACTTGATTGTACGTCATTTCGTAACAGAAGGCCTGGCAGCAGGCAGGTTGTAAAGCGCGGAATTACGCCTTCCTGGTAAATCGCTGCTGCCGTGTTCTTTTCCGTGTTCTTCCAAGCCTGATGCTACACGAATTACACAGCCTTAGGAAATACAAACTTATTATTGTGACTAAAGGCACAACTATTATACTGGTAAAAACAAGCCGACACTGGGTAAAGAAATAATACCGGAATGTATGTATTACCCAGCGAGCTTATGTAGAAGAAATTGATTTCGACTATTCCTTAGAGCTGTTAATGATCATTATATGAGCATTGTAGCGATGCGTGGACGACCAAGAAAGTCCAGCGCAAATTTAACTGAACCCTAAAACAATGTTACTCTTGCTACCTTACAACAAGCACACTGTGATATGTTAATAAGTACCATGCTCTTACGCTAGCGGCAAAGTTTGATATTATATTGTGTGATTTTCTAAGAATGTTACGGCTCTGTGCCAATGCCACAGAAGAACTCGATGTAATGTCACCATCAATCGAGTTTTCTACTGCCATGATGGGTTCCCTGAATGTATTCGAATGCGCACAACTGAAACATTTTAAAATCGAAACGCTTAAAGTAGAATTACCGCCCTTTCCACCTTTATGTCGTGTATATGTATCCGAAAACTCCGTTATGAAAGTCAACAGGCATGAAACACGGATTTGAAGTATATTTCTTGCCTATTATTGTCTATTTATAAGACTGGGAGTCATGTGATGGCTGGCTTTGTGCGAGGCTTTGACTGATATGCAGACGTGGCAGATAAATAAAGTTTGGCTAAAACAAAACCTTGACAAACCGATCCCGTTCTTCCGTAACACCGTTATAATAAAAGTTTATTCACCTGCAAGGCATTATTTGCCTGCCGTAGAGACCACGAGGAGTCAGTTTTCTTGTGAAGGAGTCAACGCTGACGACCTCTATTTTTGCCATCATTGAACCGACCTCCATCATTGAACCGACCTCTATTTTTGCCATCATTTTTGCCATCACGAACTTAGCACTGGCAATTTTCAATCTTACAGCTGGCCTGTTAACATGTCAAGAGACGCAGGTAATTTCCCCTTTTAGGTGTACCTTCATAGTGTTAATTGTGAGGACCTAGATGAACATCGTAAATTGAGTAAGATATCCAATTCACACAGGCTAATTTATTTAAATTGAATAATTATTTACGTTCCTCGTGAAAGGTACATATATTTCAAGGACAGCTCCCACCTTGCAGCTTTACGTCATTCTCGCATTCTGGATGTTAATATTTAGTTTACGCTCGGCAAAACTTGCCAGTAGGACTGAAAAATCTAAAATATTTAATAAACTTGAGCACTCGCCTCGCGACATATCGCACATTTTCTTTCTTACTAGAATAAAAACCAATAATTGAGGATAAAACAAAGGTGTTAGCTTTAGGGCAATGCAACGTACAACCACGCGTGCTCCTGCAAAATTTGTACTTTAGAAGCTCCCGAACACCAGACAGAAAATTGGCACTTCAAGATTAGCCCTACGGTAGACGATAACCGGAACTCCGTCGATCTAAACGCGAGAGTTCAAGCGTTGTAAATCGCGGCATTTATTCTATTTTTATTTGCACTATTACTAAGGTGCCGACACATTGTATAAGAAGGCAGAAAATAAGTAAATAAATAAATGATCGACGAGTTCCTGCTTGGGTAATCAAGCAAGAGAGGTCGGCTCAAAGTTCTCCTGCATAAAATGTCCTTCGTACTCCACTAGACAAACTCACAACGAACCATGAAGGAATTGCGTTGCCCGTTCGAAATCGCCGGTATTGCAGCCATTTTTGACTTCGAGGCCGGGAAGGACAGACGTGATCACCTTTCATTTTCATATTCTGGTGGAGTGCCCAATATACCGTTTGTTGAGGAGACTAGGCTTCTCCTGTCGGTTTCTACGTACTGAAATCACGAATGAAACAGGCAACCACGTTTCTCGTGTTTACTTGCACTAAATATTTAGCTCCGGCTCCATGATTTCGGTTGACCTAAAAGAAAACGATTTCATATAGTGGGTTTCTGGCTGGATCTCCATTGTGACTTCACAACTATACAGTTAAAAACCACTAGTGACATGCCTCGTATCCCGAAGGGCGTCCTTGCGCAGTAGCTTTCAGGGATTTTGCTAAATTTGGGCGTGGGTACCGTAGGGCATGTGTTGCGGGACATTCTACTAACAGTACAATCAAAATAGGGAGGTTTAAGACCAGGCAACGCGGCGTGCTTTGTCGCTTATAGGTGTGAAAGTATTCGCTTCCGGATCTCCCTCCCTCGATGTTTGCATATAGAAAAGAACGTAAAACATAAGTTCTGTGCACATCGCTAATTGCTTCTTTGTCCCACTGTTCCATTTCTTTTTGAAAAAGCCACTACACGAATTCACCTTCGTTCACGAAAAAACAAAACAAAATTGATGCCGACCGAAAGTTCGGGTGCCATCAAAATCATATAGATCATCCATCAAAAGGTACCAAACACAAGGGAATGAAATTAAGAAATACGTTTTGCAACAATGGCTCATCAGATTGGCAACAATCACTGCTATGCCCACTAGGGCCAAATTAAAAGCTGTATACCAAGTTCACAAACATGTAGCCCATACTGAGCATTTATGTTGAAATTTTTAGAAATATTTTTTACACAAACTAGAAGGAACATTCTTGCAGATCTCCGCAGGTCCTAAATGCGATTACGTGAGATGAGACTCTAAAAGTTGGTGAGTACCAGTATTGAACCTAAAGGTAACAAAAGGGCGTCTTGGTAAATTTAAGAGCGCAAACCGCACATACACCCATACACGCGGAGACACATTAAAAAATAAAATAGAAACCACTCGTCGACGTTTATGGGCGTCGGGATGTACCTTGCACGTATGTATGAAGTAAACAGAATCAGCGCGGACCCACCGCACATGCCTAACGAAGGATGGGCCAAGTCAGAAGACACACTCTCCTTTTGCCCCCTTCGTGGGTATTTTGTGAGAATGCCCAAATAAAATATAATGAAAATGAAATGAAATGTGCACAGCTCCCTAAGCGAAATCATGACTTAAGCAAATGGAGTCTTGCCTCTAGCACAGATTGGCATTCTAACGTGCCTGCTCAATGTCATAGTCCTTAAATGATTGAATAAAAATATAACCCTATTCATTAGCTTAATTAGACTTCTATACAAAATGAAACATGAAACCCCGTGAAACAGCAACGAATCAACTGAAGATATGTGTTAGGTGGACACTGATATTTGGGTACGATTACTCCTAGCCATGACAAGGTTAGAGTGCCCCTTTGTGGTCAGTCCGGCTGTATATTAAGTACATTATACAGCAATAACCCTTAGCTTCAGCGCGCCTAAGCAGCCAATAACAGAGAATGGCTATAGCGGCTGTACGCATCGGTAGTCGCCTTTGCTGTATTATTAAGCCTATTAAAGTCTGGCAAATGAGTTCTACGGAAACCCGCAAGGTGTATTTTGCTTGTAGCAGTGCTGTAGACGTTCCTCCAAAACTAGAACGATGGCTCGTTCCTCGTTCCTTCCCAATTCTCGTTACAACTTACTTTAATCAGAAAGGAACGCGTTCCAGTTGCATTTCGGAAATTAGAACGTGTCGTTACATTTACGTGACGTTTCATTTTTAAGATTCAAAATAGTGTCGGAGAATTGTGAGCTGAAATTAGGTGACTTATGCACTTTAAACTCACTTCAAGCTATGTACATTACGCGAACTTGAACCTTACCGGCAGCGGATTATCTGGAGAAAAAAACAACATGAAAACAAATGCTCCCAGACATACTTTCAGAAAGCACCGAACGTAGTGCCAACATCTTCACGGCGACTCACTCTAGTCTATTACAAGTGCAACACATAATGGGTCTTCCATTGAGCAGTCAAAATAGTGCGCCTCAGATGTGCAAATAGAAAGCCACTCACGTTCACCAAAGCATGTGAGTAGCACGCCTGCATTTAACACTAAAAGCTATGAATACTGTAGATCTGTCGATTTCCATTGGCATATAATAACTTGCGCTTCACCCGCGCCTATAAATACTGGAACAAGATTTCCTAAATATATCGTCATAATATCCTGTCCTAAACTTATTCCCTCAATATTTGTACCCTTTCAATGCTTTAGTAGTCTAATTGACAGTTCTGAATACATTATTTTGCTTAGTCCCCACAATTTTAAAGCATTTGTGATAGAGTTTTTTCGTTGTTGTTTATGGTGGTGCGCAGCGTGTGTCGGTGTGGAGAATTCGAACCGTATGATCAGCTGATGAGCTTACCGGCGACTTATATAACGTGGGAGTTTTTTTTTTGTTGTGGCGTACTAAGAAGTATGCTTTGTCTGTTTAATATGTGCAGCAGCCCCACTTTAATACAATGGCGAAATGACGTTAATATGTGGGGAACAAGCAATCAAATAAATAAATAAATAAATAATAAATAAATAAATAAATAAATAAATAAATAAATAAATAAATAAATAAATAAAACGCCTCACGTGCAACATTTCATCGGACACCAACCAAGATGTGATGTCTGCAAGCAAAAACGACGTATGTCACGCATGAAAGGGCCGCAGCAGCACAACAGCACAACCCAAGTAGCAAAAACTTGCGCACGTGCTACTGAGTGTGGCTCTAGTTCTTCTGAGGTCATGACAGAGTAGAAATGATACCTAATGAGAACAAGAAAGTAACATATGGACCGATTTACACTTAGAACACAAAGCTGTCTTTTCGTTATGCCTATAGGAAAGAACACTAAATAAAACATACCTGCACGTGCTTCTTCATGTTTCTCGCTGATCTTTTCGAGACTACACTTGTTTGGTGGAGCACATTGGGCTAAACACAGGCATGCGATGTTGTGTTCAGTCGGTTGAAACAACGGAGGTAGTCCATGGCCAGGAAGCAATCTATAACTCTACATCTGCACTCCCTGCAACAGAATCTAGACGGCACACGAGGCAAGATGATGATTCCATGATTTTCGAATGTCAAGTGAAAGATCTCTACAGCGTGTCCAGCCTTGAGAACGACCCTTCCTTGCTGCTCAGACTGGCTCAGATAAAGCGAAAGACTGCTATCACTCCCCATGTCGTTGTTCTCGTCCCGTGCGTTTTCCTGCGACCCTGCTGGTGCCTGAGAGTAGTTTCGCCATAACTGCGTCCCTTTCGTCGACCCCTTTCGTCACAGCCAGAGGGCCAAGTTTTCCCGCTTTCGGCGGACGTTGTCGGCCCATCAGCGGAGGCCGCCCGCGTGTCGGGTAGAATACGCCGTGTCGGAACGGTCGCTTGCTACAAGACTTTCGGAGACTACTACAATCCCCCACTCAAGCGAACCACAGGCGTCCGTGGAGACACAGCAGCCGATGTCTTCTCAACGATCTTCATTTGGACATTTGACCAGAGACCACGCCGCCCTTTTGTTAACAGGCCCCAGCCGACTCGGTCGTGCTGGCTGGCCCTGTAGTTTTGTTCTCCAAAGACTCGTGGCTTACGTTTCCGACTGCTAAGTGTCGCTAGCCCGCGCGCAGCTACTTTAATCGAGACTGCCTGCATGCTAGCCACTTCACGTTATCTTGAATTCACAACGGGGTGCAACTATAGGCTCCGTAGTGAAACATTTGCCGCTGTTCGTCTGCTTCGCCGAGCGGTCTCCTGCGTAAAAATGTCATTGACGCCGATGCCCACATGTGTGAGCCATAACCGAACTCAGAACCAATGCACTGAGAAGAGATAGTAAAGGGCGCTTTGACAGGGGCTTAGTTCGATGGGAGCGTTGGCGGCGGGATCTGAAGGGACGAAAGGAATTTCGCAGCTGGCTGCAGTTCCACCTGCGTTGTCGTAGACAGCCGGAAACTTTTATTCTAGCCACACGAGGCGGCCACTGTAAGAGAGTAACGAAATTTCGTGGTGTGCCTACACTGGCAAAAGAGAAGCTTCGCCCTCGTCGAAGCCTCGAAGAGGTAGAGTAAATGAATGACGTTTTGCGTGTGGTTTTCTTTTGAATGAAGGAGACTGCTAACAGGGAAGCGGGGACTCGAGGCTAGGCCTCGGTGGTTGCAGCCCGGCCTATTCGCCTTGCATGTGGAACGCCTGTGCCACCCAAAAAACGCGGGTTCGATCCCGGCCGCGGCGGTCGCATTTTCGATGGAGGCGAAAATGCCAGAGGCCCGTGTACTGTACGTTGTCAGTGCACGTTAAAGAACCCCAGGTGGTCTAAATTTCCGGAGCCCTCCACTACGGGCTTTCTCT
Source organism: Hyalomma asiaticum (assembly GCA_013339685.2). NCBI lineage: Eukaryota > Metazoa > Arthropoda > Arachnida > Ixodida > Ixodidae > Hyalomma > Hyalomma asiaticum. The sequence continues at coordinate 95,088,909 of CM023483.1, read as the reverse complement.
CCTCTCTATCTCTTTCACTCTCTTTCCCCCACCCCCACGGACGCTTAGCCGTGCTCCCTACATGGGCTGCAGAAATTAGCGTCCTTTCCTTACCGAACCATAATCAATCAATCAATCAACGCCTGTGGAACGTTTACACAAGGAACGTCGTTCCCTTTGCCGTTACTTTTCAATTTAACGCGTTAGCGTTGCAGTTCCACCAACCCTTAAAGTAACGATGGCGTTCCTTCGTTCCTCCAAAAAGGAACTAGTTTCAGGAACGCCGTCCAGTACAACACTGCCTTGTAGCCTTCTTCTACAAAACGGGTGGATGTTAATTTCCCTTTCCATTCCGGATTAAAGTCTTATTACCACTTCAGGGTCGTCCTAGCAACACATAAGTACAGCAGTGTTGTTAACGGCGTTGTAAGTGGAACATGGTAAAAATATCCAGCAGAAAATTTTCAAGAAGCCGTGAAAAGAAATCTCTCACACTGATGCGTAGCTAGTGAAGCAGCGAATGCTTACCAAATAATTGAGCATGAGCATTTTTCCTTGATGTTTTTTTTAAAGGAAGAAGGGATAGAATATATGCCCATGCAGGAAAAGAGCAGAGCAGAGTGACCAGAAAAATGGCCACTTTCAAAAGGTAACAGTAATGACTGCATTTCCAACTCGATTTCACGTTATCAAGCGAAACGAGAGACATGCAGTGCTGCTCTATAGGACGTCCGCAGAAATGGCGGATATTTGCGAAAAATCATCATCATCCTCAGCCTGTCTACGCCCACTGCAGGGCAAAGGCTTCTCCCATATGTCTCCAATTTTTCCTGTCCTATGCTAACTGGGTCCAATTTATCCCCGCAAACTTCCTGATCTCATCTGCCCACCTAACTTTCTGCATACCCCTGTCGCGCTTGCCTTCTGAAGGAATTCACTCTGTTACCCTTAATGACCAACGGATGTCTTATCTTCGAATTACGTGGCCCGCCCACGCCCATTTCTTCTTAATTTCTGTTAATATGTCCCTAAGACGCGTCTGTAACCTAACCCACTCCGTTTTCTTCTTGTCCCTTAAGGTCACAACCACCATTTTTCGTTAGATAGCTCGCTGCGTCGTCCTCAATTTAAAGGGGTCCTGAACCACCCTACGGGCTTAGTGAAAAAACATATTCTACGGCTTGCCAACGCTGTAATGAACATCTCAGCCAAATGCTGTAGTCATCCGCGAAGCGTAGCGTTCCCAAGCGGAGCACAAAGCTTGCACTTCCTCAGGAGCCCTCAACTCAAAAAGGGGCTTGTCCTCACGCTCCTTGTATATGCTTTGTTTCGTCATAAAGCATTTACAAGGAGCGTCGCTGCTATTGGCCGATGGCAGACACGCCCACCGCGCCTGTGTGCGGGCCCTTCGCAGCGCGCGTTTTTTAAAACCGCAAGCGCATGCGTGCCGTGCGTGCTGTGCGCTCGCTTTTCTTTGCGTTGTGATCACCCATATAGGCAAAATAGTTGCTGGAGATATGTAAAAATATATTTGTTAATGCGCAAATCTCATGGATGCCATTGGAAGGCGTCCGTAAACTACGTCGGCGTGGACGCGAACGGTGCGGTGCAAAAGTCACCATGAATATAGTTTTCCAAGAAGCCAACAAATGCATGCGAGCAGCCTGCAATGAATCACATATCATTCCGAAACATTAATTAACAATTCATCAGTGATTGTGGATGGGTTTATTCCCCATGGTACTCCCATGCGCCAACTTCTAGTACTCGTGCTCAATAACATGGCTAGCGTCGAACCCAAAATATTTCTTTTACAAGGTGGATTAAAGGACTAGGTCTGATTAGGGTGTATTTGGGTGGATTAGAGCTCATTAAGGCGCATTAGTTTGGACTAAGACAGATTGAGGTGGACTAAGGCATATTATACAGCGGATTACGCTAGACTTAGGGTTAATTAAAGATTACAGCAGATTAGGGTTGACTAAAGTCATTACATCTGTAATGTATGGCTTAATTTGGGGTAACTAAATTGTCTGAGCTTATTGAGACTTCTCATAGGCTTAACTTAATTAGCGAGGGCATAATTACTGTTACACTAATTAGGAACGGCCTAATTAACACAAAGCTGATCACACATGCCCTAATAAGCTGCGCTTCATTAGTCATGATATAATTATGCTTGGGTTAATTAGTCCTATCTTAAATATAGATGGTCTAATAGTAATAATACATGGTCTAGTAAGGTATCGCTTGATGAGTGTTAGCTTAATCATGCCTGATTTAATCAGTGTTAGCCCAATTAGTCCGGAAATATTTAGTCTCAGCTTAATAAGGCTTGACCTTGAAGGTTTAGCATAATTTACCTTGGATTAATAAGTGCTAGCTTAGGTATGACTTAACTAGTAATAACCTAGCTATGCATGGTATAGCACGGTCTAATTAGAAGCTTGCTTACACTATACTTGTTCATGTCAGCTAAATTTGGCTTCGCATAATTAGTCCTACCTTATTAGACTTGTCTTAATTAGTATCGTGGCTTACTTAATTGTAAGTCATTAGTACCCGCTTAATTAGGTGTGACTTACTTGTCATAGCTCAGTTAAGCTTGAATTAGTTCAGTTTGGCTTGGTCTGGCTTAGTTAGGTTAGTCCTGTCTGAACTAGGCTTCAATTAATTATTCCTTGTTAGGCTCCTTTGAATTAGACTTAGTCTTAACTAACTAGTCCTAGGAATCTTAATTAGGCTCCATTGAATCAGACAGCCTTGCCTAACTAGTCCTAGGAAGCTCTGCCTTTACAACAGCATGGCATTGTTATGGTAGCATGACACAGCTTAGCGCAGCTTTCTGCGGATTTCCCAGTTTTACAATTTCACAGAGCTTTATTAAGAGAACTCTTGTTTTCGCGCACGCAATCCATTCTCCATGGCGACTACTGTTTTCCTTGTTTCCACTCACTCTAGGTGAGTGCGTTTCAGATTATCTCCGCAGCAGTTTTATAAGACGTCGTCGGAAGTAGGAGGGGAACCAGAACGCGTTTTAACTGCGGAGCTCTTTCGACGATGTTGATCCGAGAGAGCGGTGTTCCTAGGAACGTTGTCAGCAGCAAAATAATGCGGACGCCGCTCTTGGCACCAGCCTACCGAGCGTGCTAGTGCAGTAAACAAAAGCAGTGGATCAACCAAGCCCCTCGTGCAATCTAGTGCTGCGTTATTGTGTCAGATCAGTGAGGATATTTGAATTGTTAAGATGTTCGAAGGGGGCCTTATGAGGTGGGAACCGCCGATGGATCATTCGGAGGTATCATCATCGTGAAGTCTGCGTGAAATGAGTGTGCATGCCCGTCTATGAAATGCACTATGTCGGGAACTTGCTCGGGCACTTCTTTCTTTTCTCGCCCTCATGGTTTCACTGCTGCTACAGCATAAAGGCGGTGGCTTTTCATCAGATTTCTCTTTTCTCTTGCGCTCATGGCCTGGGCGCACTGCTAAGCGAACGTATTTTATCCAGCGCTCTAACAAAAAGCGGCGCCACTGCTCTGCCAGCTTCGCCGATGCATGCCGAATGAAGCCTCGCCACGGCTGCGGAAGTGACGTCAAAGCGCCGATCATCGCATCAAAATCTCAACGCGCATCACTCCCGAATAAGGGGAAGAGCGGCGTGAAAGCCGCCGTGCCGCTACTGGAGAGAGTGTGAGATGACTTCAGGAATCGAAGCGCCGCAGTTACCAAGCCGAGAAAACCGTCAAAACGGTTTTCATACGCAGAGACGTCGCAACAACGATGCGGGCCTCCGAGTCGCACTCATTGATGACTACAAAGGCGATGGCTGGCACTGAAGAAATGAACCCAAGCACTGCACGTGCTTTAATTCCTAAGGGTCATTTGCTGCTGCTTGTGATGCCGCGCAAGAACATCGCGAAAAACTAGCCCAGCCGAGATAAAGCAGGAGTGACTTTTAGCTTCTCTGCCTGCACAATCTTCAAACTTCAGAGGGAAGCTGCGATTTTTTTGTGTAACAAATGAATTTACCTTTCAGAAGCGTAACGATTGAATGGTGCTGCAAGCTTTCATTCAATCGTCGCACGATCTGCATAACCCACGTCCAATGTAACAATATATACTTAAGGAAACTTCGCAGTTTATGCTTAAAAAATAAAAAAAAAGGGGTGTTAAGGAAGGGAAGGTTTGATTTAGAAACTAGGAAAGACGTAAAGATGCTATTTTGCCTTCTTTCTGCATGTGCTAAGTTCTACGTGTTGAATAAATGACTTCTAGAGAGAAAAAAAATGAAGAGGAAAAGCCGGGAGTTTAACTAAGCGCGGGCTTCGTTGTTGTCCCTACACCTGGGAAAGGGCAGAGGGGTCTCCTAGGCGTAGTGAAACGAAATTTACTCGAGAAATTAGAGCTGGGGCTGTCAACACCTTCACAAAGAGGCCTTCTGCACTCCCACATGTACCTGATATTGGTCTGCGGTGTCTCTTTCCTTCGTTTAGAAGTCGTGTGCAGTCCATCTTTCCTACTCGCCGCTGATTCCTTCAATGTGCGCTATACCGATGTGGTCAATTATCTTGGGCATCTACGGGGCCCGATCAAATTTTCCTGCACAAATCGAACTTGCGGTCAATTGAAGGGTCTGTTAAAAACACATGCGCAATGATTCAAAGAAAAAAGTACAGCATATCCACGGAGTGAGCGATGATGAGTGGGCGAAGCTCCGGAGGTTCATAGTAGATCGTGCCGAGTTCAGGATTAATTTACTTAACGCGCACGCTACGAATCCTTATGGTTCAACTACGCACAAGTGAAATCTCCCACCGGCTCTTCATTGCAAGTGAAGATCCAGCACCTATATATATATATATATATATATATATATATATATATATATATAGTCATGGTGGTGAATAGGCCGGAGGCGTGAAGGTAGAGATGAGTAGTAGACCCTCGGAATTGGCAACAAAAATGCGGAAAGCGTTTATTCAACGTTTCAGCTGGAGACCGGCCTTCATCAGGAATATATATATATATATATGGATGGCCGGTGAACGGTTCTCCAGCACGAGCAGTCGGTATTTTTCAATAATGAAACTCGCTAGAAGACGCTGCCTGCGCCAACGTTGTCTCTCGCGTGAGAGGGCGCGTTCTTCTTTGCGAGCTAGTACAGTGTTCATCGAAGAAAGAGCGTTTCCTTAGTCAACGCGCGCCTTTCGCTCTCTCTCTCTCTCTGTCTGTCTGTCTCTCTCTCTCTCACAAGACAGCAGATGAAAGAGTGAGAGAGCTCGCGCGCCGGGAGGCACGTGGCGAGGGCGAGCGCGAGCCTCCCCGCGGGGCGAGGTGGCTGCATACATACTACTACTAATACTACGACAGAGGAGGGAACGACCCCCTAAGGAGCTTAGCCCCTAAAAAGCATCCCTGTCGCATCTGACTTCAGCCAGCTGACGATTCCCCAACGCGTACGAACACATTTGAGAGTAACGTTATTGATTTCGCAATTGCGCACTAGCTGTGTGAATAATTTTTACTGTAGTCTTTGTCCAATCAATTTGCTGTGGTCATGCTTGTTTTAGCTCACAAAAATTTGGACTTATTCTTGCATATGAATCGAGCATGCAGCATATCGCCTTGGGAAAACTCAATGTAGTGCCTGATGGACAAGGGGTAGTAAAGATGCCATGTAGAGTAGCCGCAGAGCGAAACGCGAAATGTAAACAATCAACAATACTAGCAAAACGCGCAATGCTCCGTATAACCACGTGATGTAGCTAGGAATTGGGCCTCTTTATGTGATGTTTCTTTTGGTGCAAGTGCGCCAATTGGGCGTGAAATACACACACACTGAAACCGCAACTTACGTTAGGCAAGCACGATCACCGGATCCGCTTCTGCACCATCTTTATTGAGGCTTTGTAGCACGTTGGAGAAGCGCCCATGGACGAGTGTACACACACTACAACCACAACTTACATTACGCAAACACCGTCACCAAAGTCGCTTATGCAGCTTGTTTATTTAGGGTTTGTAGAATCAGTAGAACGTTGGAGAAGCGCCCGTGAACGAGTGTGCACCCACTACAACCACAACTGACGTAAGGCAAGCACCGTCACCACATCCGCTTGTGCACCATCTTTATTTAGGGTTTGTAGCATTTCGGAGAAGCCCCCATGTACGAGTGTACGCACACTACAACCACAACTTACATTAGGCAAACACCACCACCATATCCGCTTCTGGATCATGTTTATTGAGGGTTTGTAGAACGTTGGAGAAGCGCCCATGGACGAGTGTACACACACTACAACAACAACTTACATTAGGCAAGCACCGTCGCCAAAGTCGCTTATGCAGCGTGTTAAGGTTTGTAGAACCAGTAGAACGTTGTAGAAGCGCCCGTGAACGAGTGTACACCCACTACAACCAAAACTTACGTTAGGCAAGCACCGTCACCACAGCCGCTTATGAACCATATTTATTTAGGGTTTGTGGCACATTTTGGAGAAGCGCCCATGGACGAGTGTCCAGAAACTACAATCGGAACTTACGTAAGGCAAGCACCATCACCAGATCCGCTTCTGCACCATGTTTACTGAGGGTTTGTAGAACGTTGGACAAGCGCCCATTGACGAGTGTACACACACTACAACCGCAACTTAGTCAGGCAAGCACCATCACCCCACCCGCTTCAGCACAATGTTTATTTAAGGTCTGTAGCACAACGGAGAAGCACCCATGAACGAATGTAAACACGATACAGCTACAACTTACATTAGACAAGCACCACCACCACAGCCGCTTATGCACCTTCCTTATTTAAGGTTTGTAGCGCTTTGGAGAAGCGCCCTTGGGCGAGTCGTACCGTGGTTGCTTTGCAGCTCAGGGACCTGGATTCAATTGATACGAACCACTGGTCGCCCTTGGTCACCAAAGTCCGTTTGTGATCGTAGGTCTTCATGTTATAGAGAGATTTCATTCGCAAGCTCTGCTGAACATTGTTTTGTTCTTATGTTTAACGCACGCCAATGGGCTCCTCCCCAAATTTTCTCCATTTTGCTAAGTCTTTGACTGACATAGAATAGTTTTAACATTCAGTCGCCGGTGATGCATACCCAGTTGCTCCGCGCAGAGCACAGCGTTTCTGAGGCACACGTTACTTCATAATCTTTACTGGTGCTGTGGTCGACAATTATAGCAAGTTATTTGTCTAAAGTTGCATTATTCATATTCTGAGACGTTCACGTATTGCTATCCTAATTGCAGCTGATGCCAAGCGAAAAGTAGAGAATGCAGAAATAGGCAGATATAATTTCTGGGGTTCTACGTGAAGCTCTGTTTATGAGAGACGCCAAAGTGCAGGTTCCGGCAATTTTGTCCATCTCGGGTTCTTTAACGTGCGCTGATATCGCACTGTACACGGGCCTCAACATTTCGCCTCCATCGAAACGCAACCGAAAACGTCGGGGATTGGATCCTGCGACCCTAGGATCAGCAGCCGAGTAGCACAGCCACTAGACCACCGTGGAAAAGTCCGTATAGATAGATAGATAGATAGATAGATAGATAGATAGATAGATAGATAGATAGATAGATAGTTGTTATGTGGGGTTTTACGTCCCAAAACCAGTTCTGATTATGAGAGACGCCGTAGTGGAGGGCTCCGGAAATTTCGACCACCTGGGGTTCTTTAACGTGCACTGACATCGCACAGCACACGGGCCTCAACATTTCGCCTCCACCGAAATGCAGCCGCCGCGGCCGGGATTCGATCCCGCGACCCTCGGATCAGCAGCCGAGTACCTTAGCCACTAGACCACCGTGGCGGGGCAGATAGATAGATAGATAGATAGATAGATAGATAGATAGATAGATAGATAGATAGATAGATAGATAGATAGATAGATTCGCCGAAAATGCTTTGCATTTGAATGCCTCTGGAGCCATAATTTTTGCGTTTCAATCCGTGGGTACTCTAGGGTTACGCCTTGATTCGCCTATTAGAGCGACTGATTTTGTTTTTGTAAACGTACACAAAATTGGAGAAGCGAGCAAGGCATCGGTTGTTTCCGACTCTATTGAACACGTCTGGCAACCTCAGTTCCTGAACCATCTTTCAGTGTCGATCGTAGTCTTCCCAGCTACATGCCAGAACAACTGAAAGGTGTGCTCCAGCGATGCAACCCCTATCGCTAAATACCACGTCGTAAAAAACGCCCATGCCCTACCACACTTTAGTGCGTTTAGACGGTAGAACGTGAGGCCGTAAGGTAACTCGTCGACAACACGGAGCAGTTCAAGATGTGACGGATGTCCTCCGTGGCATTAATCTATAAAGGATGGATCACTGCATTTCAGCGTCGAATGCCGCTTATTCCTCTATGCCATTCTAGTAAACTTACAACTTCTCCTACCGAATGACGTCGCTCTGTACCGGCTGTCCGGTGCAAGGTGTTTGGCCCCAATGGATTTTGAAGAACGGCTGCTGGCAAATCGAAGTCGACGAATGGGATCGACAAAAAAGTGATCAAGCGACCTTTTCGGCAATTCTAGAGATGCGCCGCTGCGATTTGCATGGAATGGTTGTCCCAGAAAATCTCTCCGTGCACTGCAGAAGTGTGGGGGCATTGCAATATTGGACAAAGCAACAGCTTTGGAAAAATCTAAAAATAAATTTATGCCGAATTATGAAATACTTGCACATATCGCGATAACAAAGGACGGGCATGTGTTCAAGCTCAATTCTACTGACCTCATCTGGAACTAGCAAAATCAGAAGTGTGTAGTGAAAGAGTGGACCGCTTTATCTCTTTTTGAGCACATGGCCAATTGCGAACCATGGTTTTTCGCCCCATCACTCAACAATAGTTCAATGTTCTTGCCCTCCATTTTTCTTTTTTATCCTCTTGTCTCTCGTTTCAACAAACCTACTTGACAGTGTAGGTTGTGCTTGCAGTATCGTTCTCCTTCCGTCTGCCTTTGATTCATATCTGGAGTTTCCCATTCGAAAACAGCGCGATGATTATGATAGACGCCGTAGTGGAGTGCTCCCGAAATTTCTAACTCCTTGGGTTATTTTACGTGGATTGCCATCGCACACTACAGTGACCTCGGCACTTCGCCTCCATCGAAATGCAGCCACCTTGCCTGTGATTCTATCCTACTACCTTCTGATGAGCATGCTAGTGCGATGATCACTAGGCCACCGTGGTAGAGCGCGCGCGTTTGGCAACCTTGCGAACCTTGCAACTGTAGCGCTGTTTAACGACCACGCACTGTCAACTAGCCCAATACTTATCCCTCTCGACGTACGCGCAAGCACCGTTTTCACTTCAATTGGCACTCTCAAGAGGGGTTCTAATAGAATCAGTTTACGATACTCTTATTTGTCGCACATGTCTCTGCCATATCTATGTAAATGCTGAGCGGGGAATGTTATTTTTCTAGAACGATTTTGTTCTCATGCTTTGATTTTGCTTTGCTGGAGGCTTCGCGTCTGAACCCTTCAGTATATGCATCTCCAAATGCCGGCACACGCGATTCCCATTGTCACGTCGAGGTAATCTTCCTTTCACCGACAGTTGGGAATTTCAGGTCGGCCTGTACGACAAGGCGTTGCGGAGAAGAAAAATAAACGCAAATATGTATATGAGTGTAGGTTTTCGTGTCCTGGGCACCAAGACAGTCGGCAGACAGTCAAGGAGTGTGTTTCAGTTTAAGCAACAGCAAATTGATACGGCCGTAGCATTGTTGCTTGAAATTCACTCCATTACTATGTCAGAGTTTGTGCCACACGACAATGTGGCCGATCTGCTCAGCAGTATTGACATGCGCGTCCAAAGACGCTCGATGCGGCGCGTCGCACTCTATTCCTTTAGCTGAAATAGCTGACTGAATTTACCTCATTGGTGCCCAGGCTGACAGTTTAGCCGATGCCTTTGCAATTGTGTTCGTTTATTTAGAAATGCGCCGAGGAAGTTGTTATATTTAATATATACTACGGCGTTGTTACATCAGTTGATAGTATTGGAAGCGGCATACTATATTACACAATGCATGTTCTAAGCTGGCACAAGCAAAACAGAGTATCATTCTCGCATGCGCCACAGTGCACGGCCTCTCTGGAGTAGAATATTTCAGCAGGCTTCCCTAGGCGGAAAGAACTCCTCGCGCTCCGCTCCTCTTACTCAATGAGATCTTTTCTTTTTCTTCTTGTTGAGCTACGTCTTGCGTGCTGCAGCCGCAATCCAGAAGTCATTAGAGTGACACGCATCTGGTGTGCTCTTTAACGTCGCGCAGTAAGGATGGCTGAGCTTGTACCCAGTTTTCGTCCCGTCTAGGTGAACATGGTTGATGTTGTCTCGCGGCGTTGATAGGTTTTATTTTTATCTCCATCTTAGTTTTCTCAGTCCTTGTCAGGTAGTATATTCCACAAAGAAGAGATATGGAGCTTTCCTTTCACCATGCGAGATACAATCTCTACTGAGACGAACACTGAAATTGATGATATGCGCAAATAAAGAAAAGCAAATAAAAGGAGCACCCTATATTCAGGCCTCCGGAAACCGTACCATGGTGCTAAATCAAAGGCCCGTGCAGCGCGCTACTCTCTACTTATCTCCTCCTAAGCAGAATTTCTTTAGGTCCCCCAAATTACCATGGTGCACATAGCCGTTAGACTCTAACTGCTCTAATTTTACTCATATAAATGCTACGGGACTGTCTTTGGTGAAGTTGTGAACCAATATATTTGATGTTTGAATTTTCTTCGTTTCTGTCCCACAGACAGAAGCAGGAGCACAAGGCTGCTAAGTCCTGATAATCGCGTTTTCCAGCAGTGACTTATAATTTCAGCGGTTTTACCTCTGAAAAGCATGATATGATTGTCACAGACGCCGTGTAGTAAAGGGCTCCGGAAATTTTCACCTCCCGGGCTTCTTTAACATGCCAGACACAGCGCATTGCGCCTCCACCGGAAGGCAGCCGCCAAGGCTGAGACCCCATCCTGCGACCTTCCGATCAACAGCCGAATGCCTCGCAGCAAGACCACAGCGGCAGCCGCCTTAAGCAGTTAGCACAGTGGTACGGGATTAAACAAATAAGTGCGATATTTATATCAAACAAAATGTAAAGTGCATAATAAAAGAAATGAGAATTTAGTATTCATAGGAAGCAGGTTAAGAAAACATCCCAGTAGCGTGAAATATAAAGCGAAATATACAACGGCTAAAGCAAATTAAAGGTGCATGAGAAACCGAAAAAAAAACCCCATCTCTATGGCGGTCCCTGATTTAGAGTGCAAATTTTTATGGATTTCATTGATACATTTCTGCAGTAACGTCAATTGACAATATTTAGCAGTTGTGGGACATGATAACTCAAACGCTGCCTATCATAAATTGTTCTAGTTTTCGGCATTTGCATAATTTCTCTACGAAGGCTATTCTGAGATTTTATTTCGGCTGTTATTCATGTATAGGCTTTCTCGCTTTTCAGTCTTCTAATAACCTACATTAGCATATCTGGCTAGCTTTGAGTATATTATTTTCGGATGCAGTGCCGTTTTATTTACACATCTTGGGGATTGTTTGTAGGAAACACATATTAAGGATCAGCAAAAATTGACCCGCCTACATTATTCTTCGTAATAAGTTAGTTAAGTACAACGCCGAAGAATAAATGGCTGCGAAATAGAAACACGACGAAATAGAAGTGCAATTTTCTGCACACAGAACGGAGAATAAGAGGAGAACGTGGCTATGGGAAGGGGAAGCGATGGTGCGATGAAAGGACGAGCACGTGGCAGAGCAAGACAAAACAATCGGAAGACTAGCTGGACTTCCAAAGCGAGAGCACTGGTTTTGGTCCGTATTGCAATGTGCGAATGGCGCAGTGTCATGACCTTCGTGAATATAATATACGTGTTATCAGAAAAATGGCTTAAGAGTTATCCACTATACTCAAAATGACAACAATTCAATGAATTCTATCTTCATGACATAAGGGAATGTTACAGGTGGTGTCTTGTTACTGCAAACATCATTTACAGTGGCGCCGGGGTATCTTGATCGTGTGTATATATGGTTTACGGCCTGTCTTTCACAATAACATACATACATACATACATACATACATACATACATACATACATACATACATACATACATACATACATACATACATACATACGATCATCTTCAATAATACCAGCTTCATTAGATCTGTGCACGCGCACAATTCGTCAGAAAGGGAACCTGCTCAATTTCTTCAATAAGGCCACATTATTAACAAAAATGTGTTTAAGTGAGACTTGTCAACGGTCACGTGAAGTTTCAACTGGTGATATGGAATTTCTCCGTTTACTGTGACGTACTCTGGACTGGGTATCTCGGTAGTGTAAGCACTTATTCCCACGCGAGTACTATGGTGAGCTGTGCAGACGCGGATAATTCAAACACACTCTCCCGTCCGACTTTCCTGTCATGTATTAACGCGATAGCGTTAGAGAGGTCGTTCCGGAGAAATATCGCCGTTGGTGTCGGCGTCTCCACGCGTCTCCTGTGAGCGAAAAATCGGCCGTGAGCGAAAATAACAGCTCCAAAAATGGACAACTATATCCATCTAGCGAAAGAAATATCAAGCAATGTCTCGACAACCATGGCCTCCGAGACGGCGAGTGCGCCCGCCACCTCGGAGGCCATGCGACTACAGCAGAGCTTATGCGGTCTCGTCGGATGCTCTGTATCCACTTTTTTAGGATTTCATTCTCACGACAGCATTAAAGAAGTGTACTGCAATTGCCATTTCGCCGACCATAAGGCGATGCTTGTTGCGGTTGGCTGGAAGAGGTCTCCAGAAGGACAAATCGAACAGCTGCCAGATAGTTAACGCACGAAGGACGACAGAATGTAACCATTTACGAATAAAAGTGTCACGCCTACGCACAGTTCATAATACAGGACCATGTGACTACATCTCCGTAAAAAATTTTCATGAAGTTGATATAAAAGTGTTGTTAAATAGATCGGAAACCTCTACCATTACTATAGATACGTCGCGCGCGCGCTTGTGTGTGTCTGTGTCTGTGCGTGTGTGTAACAACACACATTAATAAGGATGCACTGAGTGGTGTAAGTGCACACTAGGGGCCAGATTTCGCTATCGCGTTCAACTGTTAAAGGCGAAGCTTAAGGTTCCCCCACTTTTTGCCTTATTCGGCGTATTGGCGTACTGCGCACAGCGGCCACAGAATATATCGACATTAACCACTACCGCAACGGAAAGAATTAAAACTCCTTATTGAAACCAGGAAACTGCTCATATGAGCTTATTTTCCCATAGGAGTATTGGCTTGGACATTTATTTGCATTGGAGAAGTAATCGAGCGCAAAGTGCGGAGAAGACTCGAATGGTTCTTGGAGAAAAAAAATGCCACACTGCCAGAATTTATGAATGATTTCCGCGCGGGTCGACCATCCATAGAAGGCGTTATATACCTTTTTTGATATGTTGAGCAGGGCAGACAAGGTCGAATATTACTGGTAACCGCTATATTCCTGGACGTCAAAGCTGTCTATGATAACGTGCTCCATGAGGCATTTCTAGGCGCAATTGATGACGTTGGCATAGGTGGCCGACTCTACTGCGTATACCGTCAGCTACCTAAGTGGACGAACGGTTTTTATGTCGGCGTCTGACGGTGAGACCGGCAGCTACGACGTCAGACGAAGAGTTCTACAAGGCGTGGTCCTGAGTCCTATGCTGGTCAACATTACGCTCATCGGCACTGGGACAAAGCTCCCTCACACTGTTAAAACCGGGGCGCAGGCTGGTGATATATGCATAGGGAGTTCCGGAGCAACTCGTCGACAACTGCCAATAACAGGCCACAACCGTAGAATTTAGGTGTCTGCGCCGCCAGGCCTACAACTTTCAATCGCAAAGTGTGCGGTATTGCCGTTTACAAAAAAAAAAATCAGTTCTTAGTTTCCTTAACATCGGGCTAGATGCCAGACTTCAGAAAGGTGCTCTGTGCTGTCACTGCACATATGCATAGCTTCTGTCTTGTCCCCATCATGTTACCTCACCCATCTTCTTCCCTTTCGGGTCCCGCATGTACGGAGTAGCAGGCAAGGATGATGATGATGACTGTGGTTCGGTTAAGAAAGGACTTTAATATATGTAGCCCATGTAGGGAGCACGGCTAAGCGTCCATGGGGGTGGGGGAAAGGGAGCGAAAGAGATAGAGAGGAGAGACAGGCCGTAGTGGAGGGCTCTGGAAATTGTACACCCTGGGGATCTTTAACGTGCACTGATAACGCACAATACACGGGCCTTTCGCATTTTCGCCTCCATGGAAAATGCGACCGCAGCGGCAGGGATCGAAAGACCAGAGTGCACTTGCTAGAGCGGAGAGATACGTCTTCGAATAAATTAACTCTCTCTTAAAACTGTTCCCTAGAACAAGTATGTTCGAATGATTAGTGCGACACTGAGGCCTGGTACTAGTAACGCGATATTACGGCAAAAACTGCGCCATTAAAAAAGAAAAATATTCATGCATCTCCATCAATTGAACCATCAGGAGTGGGCGAAGCACTGGAGAATGTTCGGCGCTACCGTGAATCACCCGTGACATTGCCCACTCATGCATGTAAATGGGTGACGACGCGTGTGTATGTTTACACACGCGTTGTCATTTATCCCCCGGATGTTTATGAGGTTCTTGCACTCCAACGTCGTAGATCGTGCCGTGTTCCGGATTAGTTTTAATTAACACGCACGCTGCCAATACTTATGATTGAACTGCACACAAGAGAAATCTCCCACCGGCACTACTACGAGGCAATGTCATTCCGAGACACTGTTCTAAATCGTATTTTGCGATCTGTTTGTCGATGCACTAAGCATAGTAACACTCGACATTTCTAAATTATAGCGACCACAAGCAAGACATATTACAAAAGAAAACTATGCAGAGGTGATCTTGGTAGGATGACAGTCAGAACGCTTCTAATGACCAAGGCTCTCTCTCAGAAAGAACCGATAAGAACTGCACACTTGGAGACTCTCTTGGCTACACTGTTCAGTGCACGGTTCTGGTAACGAGAAGAGCGTGCAACTAAACGCTAGTAGAGAACGGATAGGTGTCATAGCTACTTTGGCGCATGTTTTCGGAAGTGAAGACACAGCTGCGTCATGAAGACGGCGATCTCCTTCCTTTAGGAATGCGCAATAGTGGAGCATCCCAGTGGCGGACAATTGCCGTGCTTATCACTTTCAGTTGCTCTAATTCACCTACGCCAATTAGGGACGTCGCCTTACATATTTCCTTGCGAAGTGCGCGTTCCTTTTTTTCTCTGCAATCAGTACCCATTTCAGAGACGCTGCCACTTGCACTAATGCCATATAATAGAAAGGAACTGATAAGCTTGTACCTGTTTCTGGCTTTTGCCGCGTGCATCGATGTTGTTTCTCACTTACACTATGTGTCTAATTCCTTTTGTTTCGTGTGTCTGTGCGTGTCATTCATGATCGTCATGCAGTCATGTTGTGGCATACCAATTTTCGTATACATGCCGTTAACGAAACGGCCAGGAGAGCACCAATACCGTGGTATATAAATCATGCCGCGCATAACATGCATATCATGATTTTCCTGCTATGACCGGTCATTTATGTTCGTCATGCAGTCGTGTTGTGCCATACCAATTTTCGTATACATACCATCAACGAAACAGCGAAGAGAGCACCAAGACCGTCACATGTAAATCATGCCGCTCATGACATATGTATCATGATTTTCTTGTTATGACCTATCATTTATGTTCGTCATGCGGTCATGTTGTGCCATAATAATTTTCATATGCATACCACGAGCGAGCGACCATTATCCCATCCTCATGCAACATCCCCGAATGAACACGCCAGCGAAATGCAAAGTGTCGAAACTAACAAATTGGCAACTCTTGCGTGAATACGCTGGTCATGATTTAGAGGGAGTAAATGAGATGGAAACGTTTACGTCCTGTATTATCAACAGTTACTCCCGTTCTACACGATATACGGCTGTACCTAAAGGTCATTCCACTGTAGATGGGGAGTATGAACGCTTGCGTGCAATTAGACGGCGCGCAGAACGCCGTTTCCGCCGTAATGGACGGCTGGAAGATTATAGAGCGACTCAGGTTACACATGCCAAATCTAATCGACACATGCAAAGGTTGGGTCAGAAGCCGCGGCGTAACTTCTGCACCTCACGGACCCCATTTACTCCGCTTCCGAAAATTTGGCAAGTAATCAACGCTTTAAGTCATCCAGTATGCCAGCGCAGCCCTTTCCGAGCATTAGCCACGGAGTATCAGAGCGTGACGTTGCCAATGGGTTTTGCTCCCATCTCACGGGAATTGGACAACTTGGCCAACGAGTGAATGCGCTAGTCGATCCTATCAAGGAGCAAATCAAGGATGCTTCTGCATTACCACATGCTCAGCTGGACACTACATATTCTCTACAGGAACTACGTACCGCTTTATCGCTAACCCGCGTAAGAACAGCGACTGGCCCAGACAGCGTGTCTTGCAGCATTTTGAAAAATCTGGGCCCCAACGGTACACCTGTTCTTCTAGAGATATACAATAACATGTGGATGGAGGGATATCTTCCCTCGTGTTGGAAGATCGCTAAACTCGTCCCTCTGTTGAAGCTTGGTAAATCACCACTATCCTTCGACTCATTTCGTCCCGTCGGTCTCACAAGCTGCATGTCTAAAGTCATGGAAAAAATGATCGACGTAAGGTTGCCAGTGGTGGATTGAGTCGAATGAAAGTTTTCCACAACAGATGGCCGGCTTCAGGACACATCGCTGCTCTATTGACTGTATCTTTGATCTCGTGACCTTTGTAGAAGAGGGGATGAAATGTGGAAACATCGCTGTTGCTGTGTTCATTGATATAAAAAAGGCATTTGATTCTGTCAGCTGCCTGTCCGTGCTGCACGGACTAGCTTTACTTGGAGTGCATGGCCGTATTTTAAAATGGGCCGCTAACTTCCTGCTGGATAGGCAGATCTATATTTCAAGCAATGATGGCGACTGCAATACACACCAACTTGGCAGAGGCGTCCCTCAAGGAAGCGTTCTAAGCCCGCTTCTATTTAACGCTGCGATAGCAGGGCTTCCAGGTGTGCTGCCGGATGATTTGGTTATATCTATGTATGCAGACGACATATGCATATGGACTTTCCATAAATCTCTAGAAGTTATCAAGCACCGGCTACGGCAAGGATTGAATGCAGTAAGCAATTACCTCAAGGACCGAGGCATGGAGATTTCTCACGCCAAGACTGTGGTTCTGCCATTTACCAGAAAGAAAGCAAAACACTTGAAGCTTTTAGTGGACGGTCCACCATCCCTTCTCCTCGCTTCAGACGAAGCGACCAGGATGCACCTTCTCAGGATGTCTAGAGAGCTATGGGAGCTTCATTCCTGTGCACTATGCACCTACCGTCATCCCTGGAGTGCCGCCCTGGATACCGCTCAAGCCATTGGTGTGCCTCCAAATACCTGGAGTTTTGAAGAAGTTACGTGCCGCTTATTTCCCTCAAGCAACTCACCTTGACGCATTTGTGTGATAAGTACGAGGACTCTACACATATACACGTAAATACATCTGTGAGGGCGTGTACCTCAGCCGCGGCATTTGTCTTTTCTGATCTGAATATCTCACCGCAATAAAAATTGGACCACCAGTCGTACGCAGCAGTCACAAACTTGTTGCAATACGTTAAGGTTTGTGGCTTGTGTCCTGTCAACCACCACGGCAATGGACGGTAATTTTCGACGCATACTCCGTACTTCAAGCCGCTGGTTCTTGTTCACGAAAGGGCGAATATTACGCATTATTTTGAGATATCGTACAGGTATTTGATTTTGCGCGCAGGATGGTCGGTCCATTACATTCCAATGGGTGCCTGGACACCGCGGCTTAGGAGGCAACGGGCTAGTTGGCGCTGAAGCGCTAAGCGCTGCCTCAGCCAGCTCGTTCAGCGGTTGTCTGGAGAGCTCTAGCCGTGTACATTTCCAATTATGCGAAACATTACATCACATATTCAGCTGTCCTTTGTAAGGCTAGCAACGAAAGACGTTGGTTTCTGCGCTGGCCGGCATTGCCGTGAGAAAGTGAACTTAAAGAAGTATTCTGTGCGTATATAGCCCGATAATGACCGTTTGCACAACCGCTAGAAAGGCAGTTCTTAGTTTCCTTAACATCGGGTTAGATGCCAGACTTCAGAAAGATGCTCTGTGCTGTCACTGTACATACGCATAGCTTCTTCTTGTCCCCATCATGTTACTTCACCCATCTTTCTTCCCTTTCGGGTCCCGCCTGTACGGAGTGGCAGGCCAGGGTGATGATGATGATTGTGGTTCGGTTAGGAAAGGACGTTAATATATGTAGCCCATGTAGGGAGCACGGCTAAGCGTCCGTGGGGGTGGGGGAAAGGGAGCGAAAGAGATAGAGAGGAGAGACAGGCCGTAGTGGAGGGCTCTGGAAATTGTACCACCTGGGGTTCTTTAACGTGCACTGATAACGCACAAAACACGGGCTTTTGGCATTTTCGCCTCCATGGAAAATGCGACCGCAGCGGCAGGGATCGAACGACCAGAGTGCACTTGCTAAAGCGGGCAGATACTCCTTCGAATAAATTCTCTCTCTCTCTCTCTCAAAACTGTTCACTAGAACACGTATTTTCGAATGATTAGTGCTACACTGAGGCCTGGTACCAGTAACGTGATATTACGGCAAAAACTGCACCATTAAAAAAGAAAAATATTCACGCATCTCCATGAATTGAACCATGAGGAGTGGGCGATGCACTGGAGAATGTTCGGCGCTACCGTAAATCACCCGTGACGTTGCCCGCTCATGCATGTAAATGGGTGACGACGCGTGTGTATGTTTACACACGCGTTGTCATTTGTCCTCCGGATGTTTATGAGGTTCGTGCACTCCAACGTCGTAGATCGTGCCGAGTTCCGGATTAGTTTTAATTAACACACACGCTGCCAATCCTTATGATTCAACTACGCTCAAGAGAAATCTCCACTGGCACTACTACGAAGCAATGTCATTCCGGAACACTGTTCTAAATCGTATTTTGCGATCTGTTTGTCGATGCACTAAACATTGTAACACTTGACATTTCTAAATTATAGCGACCACAAGCAACACATATTACAAAAGAAAACTATGCAGAGGTGATCTCGGTAGGATGACAGTCGGAACGCTTCTAATGACCAAGGCTCTCTCAGAAAGAACCGATAAGAACTGGCTGTCTCAGAGACATCACACTATTTCTGAGACACACTACTTGCCTCACTCTTTTCAGTATAGCCTAAAGTACATCTCTGTGTATTAACACCGCCTGTCGCCGACGTCTCGTAAGCAGTGCTGTTATATTAGTAAAATAGGAGACACTTCCGCTTTCCGGGGTCTAGACATAGGAGTTCCTACTCCCAAAATGACAGTATTACTCTAGGAGAATCTTGGTTTTATTTTAGTTACATTTAGCGCGAAATGAACCAGGATGAAGGAAACATTGGTGCCCCTCCTCTTTCTTTCTGTGCTCTTCGTCCTCGTTCATTTCGCGCCAAGAGGTCGTCAGATATACACACTACTGCGTGGCGTATGTGCCGCAAGGAGAAAAGAAAAAAGTAAGGAATGATTAGTGCCCACAGCAGCTTTTGTACTCTACCAGTCTGTCCCATCCAAACCTTGTTTAAGTAAATCGACCACTACTGCAGTCGCAATACGTTGCGTTCCAGAAAGGAAACTAGACATCATATTGCTCTGCAGCACAGAAGGTTCAAGGAGAGGAATTAGTAAACGGAAGAAACTTTTTCGCAATGGCACAGTCTTCGTAGCTTTATACTAGGCGCGACTTCTTCAATGACTTGTCACTGTGAGAAAGCATGACACCCTTCTCGCATCACGTAAAGACCAAGATGCTCTTCAATTCACTGATGTGAAATGGAACGCATTGTTTTAGAGTATAACGTCTGTTCTGCAACATGCATCTTACACGAGCGAGATGGTATGATTTCTAGCAGAATAAAAATGAGCTTACCGGAGATGACTACTCCAATGTACCACGAACTCGAAGCAGGACCAATATTGGGGAATGAAGTATATAACTGCTTGCATTTCGAAAGTGTAGTGTGTCTCTCGTTATTTATTCAACATATCAAGTTGAGGAATATGGCTCTCAATATGAAACCCTGCTCGAGAACTTCCACTGACATTCCACCGATATACTTCTATGTTCAAGGATATCGTATTTCTCCGTCTTCTGTATCAGCGTGTTTGATGCGTTGTCAGATATTATGCACGAGATTGCTCTGGAACGATGATAGCTTTCTCTTGTGCCTAAAGGCAATAGGTTTTTCTTCAAGTTGGTACTGTTACTTTTCAATGCAGCTTGGACTCATGCTGCCGCCTAAATTTTCTGTTATTTTAAAAATTTCGAAACACCCGACTTCGGGAACTTTTTATATTAATAACTGCTCTTCTTTTCAGCAGTAACAATTTTAGTATTATACTACAATGACTTTAGAGTGTTGCTGACACTGTTTTTTACGCGTGCATGGGAAGGCTATAATATATTTCGGTAATCCTAAATTGCATTCCGTTTCGTGCTCTCATTGATAATATACCGCCGTCATGGGCCTAATTTCAATATTTCTGGATTTGTTAATTCTTCGAACAATTGCTGGTTTCATTTCTTAACGACCGCTTTCCTATTATATCCCTCATGGCGGTAGACTCTGTCTTCTATCTTCGTAATTAACGTACCTTTCAATGTCATGTGCCATTCTTCGTGAATTTTCTCACCACCTGTTGTCAGAGGCCTTCGTTGGCTTCGAGATCCATGACGTCATTAGAGATAAGTACTGTCTCTAGCTTTCTCAGTGTTCCAAGATTCTGAAATTCCCATCTATGATGTTTTTCTACCTCAGGCCAATTGACGCCGCCAAAGGCAAGTTGCTTTCCTTCTCCTTTTTCGCATTTTGTGAGTCATCGCAGTGTGAGGCCCAGGCACGCCTTTTATTTCTAGCGGCAATTTTTAATAGATCAGTAAACTGTTCTGAAGAATAAGATCTTTTACAAATTTGGAGTACTTGTGCATAACCGGATATCATAAACAGAAAATATTACCGCTATTTTAAAAACGCCATAATATATTACACAGACGATATAAATTATAAGCGTCCTCTGAAGTTGCAGCACTCCTCGCATCTGTTATTGCACACACGCAACACATATTTCGCGTTAAAAAGACGGCAGTATCTGTTTAGGCGTTACGAATTCGCTATTGTGGTGCTCCGAGTTCTTATGTTTCCCTATAAAAGGACAGTTACCACACTACGGCGCAGGAAAGACTTTAAGGATTTCTCAGACAGAATGCTTCCTAGTTGACAAGAAGTTTGTTCTTGGTAGTGATTCGAACCCGGTCACGGCGCCTTTGTTGCTACCGGGTTAGCCCACACTCTCACCAGCTACATATGGAAGTCAAAATTGTACAATTTATTCACACTTGCACTGCTCTCTTTCTTTCTTTTATGTACTCCAGGAGCATTTTCGACTTCAACAAAGAGTTCATAAGTAAGTCATGAGTTTCATATCTGCTAGAAAGGCTCGCGAATGACAATCAGGTTCGGAAGTATATCAGTATTAGGCACAATTTGGATAGCGTTAAAAACTCTCACAAGAAAAAGTTCGTAAAACTCTAACTTGGTGAACGAATCGTTAAGAAGACCACTACAACGAGGCCTGCCGCCACTGTTGGTGCCGATAACAAGACTGCGCAACAGCAGTCTCCATGCAGGTGCAAAAGAACATCAAGTAACCTACAGGGCACAGACACGCGGCTCGCAGCTAATTAGGAGCAGTCCAGCGCTGTTGTCTCAGCCACCATTAAGAGCCCCGAGGAGCGGTTCGATAGAGGCGCTAAAGCCATAGGAAGCACCTGAGCCGACAACGGTATATCCTACGGAAGGGGACGAGGTCTAGTACTTCCGCACCGGCAAGAGCATATAAGAGAGGTCTTCTAGCACCAAGTTTACGAGGTAGCGCACGTTCCTGCTCTCAAGTAAGGCTTTCGGCAAGTTTATTGTGGCTCAAGCACGCGTGGACGAAAATTCGGCTTTCTGCGACGCGGGCTTTTTGTGTGGGCGTCCTACATTCAGCACCTTAGCAAAAGGATACTTCAAGACATTATAATTTTTATTCCTGTGGGCACTAAATCTCTATCTCAATTGCAGAGCTTGTCTGCAGTGCCAAGAAGCGATGAACGTTTAACGCCCACAGAAGTAACCGAAGTTCCCATCGATTATAAAATAAACAAGTAAAATTCGTGTACGTTAAACAAACTCAGTGGGCTATTTTGATTTATGGTTAATGGATGAGTCAAACGCGAGGAGCGTCTGCGGCTGCATGTATGGAATGTTTGTGTTCTGACAGGTGCGCTACCATAATAGCTAACAATGAAGTCAATGACTTGTGAGTGTTAGTTGGAGTCAATGAGAATTGATAGACCGTTTCGGTCTACTAACGCTGTGTTTTTGTACTTCATATGCATACTTGTATAATGCAGTATATATAATCGCTAGAACATGTGCGAATATGCTTGTGAAATCAGTCTTAAAAATAACAAAAACTGTTTAAAAAGGATAGTATTAGCCGTGCAAGCTAGCACTCAGAAGATTGAAAGGGTTTTATTAATGTCTCAGCTCTGTATCTTAAAATGCGTTTTCCTTGCTTTCGTTACGTAACAACCTTATTGTGGATAATGCTCTACGGAATAATTTTGCTTATTGTGTAGGCCGTGTAAGCTTTTGGTTGACCATACGTACAACACAGTCGCTCTTGAGTCTATGGGACTTATTTAATATGAAATTGCTGACTAGACCGGCCTGCTTATCGCAATTTATATTTTAGGGCACTTGCGCTTCACTGCAGCCTGAGGAGATCGACGTAACGACAATGCCGCACAAATTCTGAATTGCAGAATAACTTGCATTCAGTTGAATGAGAAATATAGAACTCTATCGCTTAAAAAGAAAGAAACAGTTTTGCAAACTTTCTACAAAACAAACAATACTGTTCATTCACTCCTCACAGGACGTAAATACTTCATTGATCGACATATCTCATTCATCTAGAATATCCGAGAAATTGAATTTTCGCTCTTCCATAAAGCGAGCAACATCAGTCAAAGAAGTTCCAAACCATACGCATTAGCAATCACACGCTTTATTCTCGCTACGCTCCTAATTCGCACCTTCATGTATCCTGACTCTGATATTTCGAAAATAAGGTCATATTCCATATTGTAATATTGGTGAGTCAGAAGAAATGTCAACACTTGAAGCGCTATCTCGTGATTGTTTCAAAATGCGCTCAAGTTATTATTTGGAACCAGTAATTGTTTTGGGGGGAGGGGGGTCAAAGGAAAACGCGACCAAAAATGCCCGCAAAAATCGCCATATCATCACCACAGTCACTCGCGAAGTGAATGGTGGTATCCCATATTGGAGCTCACAATCTTATCGAGCGGCCAAACTTCTAAGGAGAGATGTATCTAGTTGAAGGTAGAAGAAGATTGTGCAAATGATAGGCTATGCAGTCACGAGCACTTCAGAACGTGCTGGCTCCATTGCGTCTTATGAACAGAGGGGCGGCATAGGTCTATTATTCTTGCCTATGGAATAAACAAGAACAGCAGGGCGGCATAGGCCAATTATTCTTGCCTATGGAATAAATAAACAAGCTAATAACAGTAAGATCATGGGCGTTTGCTGATTGGCAGCGAGACAAATTTACTGTTTTTCGGCTCTCTCTTCTTACACCATCTTAAATAAGGGAATTTCACGATACCTCTGATGGTGAGCAAGCGGTTAGAGAAAATTCTCACCACCTAATAGAAACAAGAATGCCTCGTAAAAAGCGCCTTTTCCAACAGCTGTCGCCAAAATTGACTTGTGTCGCATTCCCTCTTTGCTACTAGCGTAAAAACATGATTACCCTACGCTAAGGCGAAAAAAAAAAATACTAAACGGATTGACGTCACTGTTATGAACCGAAACTCACTCAAAATCAACACTTTCGCTTTGAATTGCAGTTATTGTGAGCTGGCGATTGCGCAGGCGGCAATTTTCTAAGCAGATTCATAAAATATGGCGCACTACTATGACGGGTTCTCGCAACTAAACACTAGTACACAGGAAGATGAAGAAAACAAAAGGATTGAAAATTGGATGAGTTGGTAGGAATACATCATGAAGGCTTACTTCATTCAGCCCTTGTGTGTATTCTTCCTGGTGTCCGTGTCATTTTTGTGGCGCTGAAGTAAGCCTTCATGATGAAGAAAGGTTTAAGGCCATTTCTCATGTGCATGCACGTTCTGCCTTTTTCATCTTAGTAAATGCTTGGTTTTTTCTTCTTTCCCATGCCTTTTTCCTTGTGTGAAATGGCAGGCCACAGCAATATGTAGCTCAGGCTCACCTATCTTTCTTTCTGTAAAGAAATCCATCTCTGCCTTCCTGTAAGAGACGACGCAGCCCCTTTATAGCAATTTTCTGTTAATTTAGGCCAACATCTGTTTAAAGGAACAGCTTTTTAATTGGAAAGTTGTTTCAGCCTTCGATTTATATTCACTGGCGCTTCGCCAACCAGTTTTGCAAATCATTTAATGCATCCTAAGAAACAGCAACCATGTTATGGTTAAATACGGTTATATATTCTGATAATGCATTGGCAGAGCATCCGGGAAATGCCTTTCTGTACGTATTTATATAACAGCAGAAATGTTAACTCCAATATTTTTTGTTCTCAGCTAGAAAAAAGGTCTTATTTTCGCGTACTCTGAAGGAACGGCGCTCAACTCAGATAATTTATGTAGTATAGCAGCCATAATCAGGGTTCAGTCAAATTCACAAAATACATCACGAGGACCTTCAATTCCAGGGGGAGTAATTTGGGTTTGGGCATACGCCCTCCGGAGAGTCGAGTGAGCATAGGGAGCGGACGCATTATATCCCCCCCCCTTCCTCCGTGGCGCGCAAGATTAGTGTGCCATGAAGAGGTTACGTTAGGTTCGCTTGAGCACATGCGCGGCTCATTGAGGAGTATTGTAGACTCTTTCGTATCCCCGCGTTTTTACCGCAATCCCTCGTCTGTCGAACGAAGACCGGCTTGGAATGGGAAGAGCAGCTGATACGTATTCGACTAGAAAACGTTAGGTGGCTGAATGACAAAACTCACATCTTTTAAGGCAGAAGACTTATATATGTCGTTTTGAGGGGAGTTTTCAAGTGTCTCCGAAGTGGGGAAATTTAGAAAAAATGAATACCTCTATAATGTACGAATATCCCTACAACGTTCTATATGAATGGAGATGTAAATTCATGAGAAATATAAACGTTCAACAATGGTTTCATAGTGAATTAGTCAGCCGTCATAATAGCTATGCCTAGGTGAAAAAAACGGGTCAGCTAAGTACATTTGGCTAACCTCTCCGTTGTATGTGCGGGAATGAGCTGGGATATTGCTTATGAGCACCATGTGATTGAATGTTCGAAAAATAGATTCGCGTAAAGTTAGACTCCAGAAGTTGTGTTTGAATACCGAAAGCCTGAAATCCCCCCTTTACCACCTTAAGCGGTTGCTAAGGGCTCAGGAAAATTTTCATTAGAGGTACAGGTAGGTTCTCTTTTAAAAAACCAGTGTTTTATTTCAGATTAATCTTCTTACAAAAATATAAACGGTAGCGTTCTATAATGTCAACAGGGCTTCGAAAAGAGTTCTACGCCTTATCAATGCGACCTACTGAAAAGCCCGAAAGTGTAGATCTATAACGGTCCCCAAAACTTCTCCTTCTCTGCACATTAATTATCAGGTAACATTGAAATTATTTGGGTTTTAATTGAAATTAAATATGAAGGATTTGTTGCCGGAGCTTGCACCGCCCTCTTTCGTATGATGGCACATTTGTAAGGCAACTGCACGACGCATAATACTTGTGCGAGAGTTCAACGTTCTTAACATAGAGTGGTCATCGGAACCACCATTCTCTTATCCTCCAAACCGATGAGCATAATAGTTTTTAGAGTTTCTCTTTCAAATTCCCACTCAATTAGCTAATTCGACAGCGCCCGCCATCTACACCAGCCGTGTCAAGAATTCTTGACCTGTTTTTAAAATCTAAACCTAATTTTCTTCCAACGCTCCTTGCACATCTGGCTTCAGTGATCACTTTCTTATTACTTTTCACGTGAAAACTTCGCGACCTAAAATGGCAGGACAAGTCATTTCAGTAAGGGCTAAAACAATGCTAACTTTGAGAAGATCAATGGTGAGCTGTGCGCGTTTATGTAATAATGTTTTCG
Organism: Hyalomma asiaticum; assembly: GCA_013339685.2. NCBI lineage: Eukaryota > Metazoa > Arthropoda > Arachnida > Ixodida > Ixodidae > Hyalomma > Hyalomma asiaticum. The sequence goes on along the minus strand of CM023483.1, from coordinate 95,062,496 downwards.
CCGTTATGAGGACCATGTTATTCAATCTAATTGAAGCATGTTTGCGGTAAGTGCCTCTGAATTAAGCAATACATAAATACCACTTAACAGGGTGGCTCTAAACTGCAATACCCCCCGGTACAATGCTAAACTAAGCGTTCAGATGAAGCAAAAGGAGCGGTTACACAGATTAACTCCGTTGCGTCCAAATGGCGTGCGCTGGAATTGACTTAAACAGGCTTATAAAGCATAGATGGCATAGAGTGCTCGAACTTACTTGCACACATACCTTACTGGTGCTGGTAACCGATCCGCGGATGTTCTGTCGCTCATTTAATTTCAAGGTTGATAAAGCCTTAACCGTCATCGATGAGTTTGGTAGTGCGATTGCTTCTGAAGTATGTGCATCAGTGCGGAATACCATTTTGTTCACGCAGCTTCTGCGATGATCAAAACGTCTCCTTGGCTAACCTTCCATGCCCTACAACATCGTAACATATTTTACTATTATTATTCCTAGTGTTATTGGAAATACAGTAAACAGTTTAAGGCTTTTTCCTTCATCTTGATCGTATAAGACTAACAGAAGGTTTTCGAGAGGCACAAGAGTTTATTCGCCTAATATTTTAACAAAGGTTCTTCATATTTAAATGTGCGCGCAAGAGTATAAATCATTGTATCACAAAAACAGTGTTTACAGCGAATGGGCATTTCAAAACGCTTATTTCATAGCATTATTTCAACGCGGTCTGAATAAACCTTTCCTCAATTTAGGATTCAAAGGAATAAGGGTGGTAGCCTCCTACGTCGTGAGAACATTATACTTAATATTAACGTGCACTCACCATGCACAGTACGAATTTCACGTGAGCAGTGTACTGTCCGTTATCAATGCACGTTAAAGGACCCACGTGGTCCGAAATTTCCGGAGCCCTTCACTACGGCCTTTCTCTCCTCCCTATCTCTTTCACTCCCTTTCCCCACCCCCATGGACGCTTAGCCGTGCACCCGACATGGGCTGCAGAAATTAGCGTCCTTTCCTTAACTGAACCCCAATTATGGCAGCATCACCTGTGCACATGCGCCGCACTGCCCTCGCCGTACGCTTCTCGTCCTCTCGAACGCACTATGCTGGCTTGCCTTCTTTTCTTAGTCTGACGTTTTGTGTTGACGCTCACCACGCGAGAAAAATTTTTCTGGCTGGTAGAGGTATACAGCATGATTGTAATAGTTATAAATATTCATGCGTCCGATTTGAAGCTACTTTTTTCAGGCATACGACACCTATGTACGGTGAGAGAAGCCTGCTGCCGTAAGCGATAACGCGGTCGCTGCCGCGCTGCCATTGGGCTAATACTGCACCGATACCATGGCCACTGGCATCGGTACGAACTTCGGTTGGCGCAGAAGGGTCGAAATGGGCCAATATGGGCGGCGTTGTAAGTAGGCGTATGAGCTGAGCGAACGCCGAAGCCTGTGGTTCGCCCCACACAAAAGGAGCATCCTTCTTCAAGAGCTCAGTAAGTGGCCGGGCTATTATCGCAATATTCTTCACAAAGCGGCGGAAATACGAACATAGCCCGACGAAGCTGCGTACATCCTTGGCACACTGGGGAACAGGGAAGTTCGTAACAGCAGAGATTTTGCCTGGGTCCGGTTGTACCCCGCTAGCATCTACGAGGTGCCCAAGCACGGTGATCTGGCGACGGCCAAAAGGCACTTTGACGAATTAAGTTGCAGACCGGCCCGGCGAAAAACGTCCAGGATTGCTGACAGGCGCTCGAGATGAGTCGTGAAGGTCGAGGAGAATACTATAATGTCGTCGAAATAACACAGACATGTGGACCATTTGAATCCTTGAAGGAGTGAGTCCATCATGCGTTCAAATGTAGCTGGCGGGTTGCAAAGACCGAATGGCATCACCTTGAATTGAAATAAACCGTCAGGTGTGACAAATGCAGTTTTTTCGCGGTCTAAGTCGTCCACAGCAATCTGCCAGTAGCCGGAGCGAAGGTCAATAGATGAGAAGTAGCGAGCACCATGGAGGCAATCAAGGGCGTCGTCAATACGTGGTAACGGGTCCTTTTTTGTAACCTTGCTGAGGTGGCGATAGTCCACGCAAAAACGCCAAGAGCAATCTGTTGTGGGTCATGCACGCAGCCTTGAAGTGATCCAGCCGGTCAAACAGCATGCCTTTATTGCATACCAAAGTAACCGGACAGCCGCCTGGCTGCCGGTGGACAACGCAGGGTCAAAATACAGAGTGGGTCTTTCTAGGCCGTCGCAGCGGCTTATGAACACTTCGGGTGGCGAGGGAGATAACTGATAAGCACAGCACGCGCGAAACAGTACGTGGTGTTATCGCACTACGTCACTGATATACCACATCCCCCCGCACTTAATCACACACTGCTAGCATATGCACGCACTCAGAACCCGTAACGATCAGGCTGTCGACGTAGTCTCTTCGGGTATCGACAACCATCACCGTTGCTTGCGCCGTTAGCTTGTGTCGATACTTGCACTGTTTCATCGTCACTTGCTGGCACATTTGATTCTGATGCCGGCTGTTGCTGTGTTGCCCCGTGCGCGTGTCCATGCTGGTAAACACAGTTAGGGCTGCACTGTCTCGTACAATGTGGTTACGATGTCGCACCCACTCGTAAACTCCACGCGGCGTCACGACACTAAGTCTGTACGACACTGGTCCCGTGCGGGCTAGCACTGTTGCTTGCAGCCACTTATGTCCCGCGCGAAAATTACGCACTCGTACTGCATCACCTTCGCTGAACACTGCCTCGGAGCGGCTGCCTCGGTGCCGGGCCTGCTGGAACTGCCGAAGTGCGACGTTCTCCGCAATGGATGGTCTGACCAGGTCCAACCTGGTGCGGAGCCTCCTCCCCACGAGCAGCATGGCAGGAGCTTCTGTCGTAGCGTGTGGCGTGTTGCGATAGGCTAGTAGAAAATCCGCTAGCTCGGACGGTGACGTGCCATGGCTTGCTTTTCGGAGCGCAGACTTCAGTGTCTGGACGAACTGCTCGGCCAAGCCGTTGCTGCTTGGATGGTATGGCGCTGTTCGCACGTGTCTTGTGCCAATGCCCTGCAGATAAGACTGAAATTCAGCAGACGTGAATTGACTACCGTTGTCAGGCACTAGGGTCTCGGGAAAACCGAACCTACAGAAAACATCGTGCAGACATGAAATTGTAGCTTGCATCGAAATTGACGTCATTGGGAACACTTCCGGCCAATTCGAATGTGCGTCGACAATCACCATGTACCAGAGTCCCTTGACTGGGCCGGCAAAGTCGATGTGAACTCGCTGCCAAGGTCGTGTAGGCCAGGCCCACGGGTGAAGTGGCGCTTTGACCGGCAAATTTCGCTCTTCCATGCACAACTTGCATGATGAGATGTAGTGCTCTATATCTTCATCTATGGCTGGCCACCACACATAGCTTCGAGCTAATTCCTTTGTTCTCACAACGCCGGGATGTCCCTGATGCAGTTCATCTAATACGAACCGTTGGTACCTCTGCGGAGCAACAACACGCATTCCTAGCATGATGCACCCTTGATATAGACAGTTCAAGCTTTCTACAAAAAAATGGTGTTATCTCTTCAGATACTCGGCTCGGCCACCCATGCTGAACGCACTTCACTACTTCACGCAGCACTGGATCTCGTGTCGTTTCTGCTCTAATTTGTCTGCTGCTTACTGGCATGGTGTCGAAACGCAAAACGAAAAAGTTTTCTTCCGCCCCGTCGACGCCAGACTGCTGAAGTGGAAGGCGTGATAAGCAGTCAGCGTCCACATTGTCAACTGACGGCCTGAACTTCAAGGTGAACGTATACGCCGATAATGCAACCGCCCAACGCTGAAGCCTAGCGGCCGCAATAGTAGGAATGCCTGTCTTAGGACCAAATATGGTTTCCAAAGGTTTGTGGTCGGTGTGCAACGTGAATGGTCTTGCATACCCTATTGAAAATATTGCCAGTATGTGGAGTGGTGGAATCCACCATCCATCATCATGGTGGATTATGGTGATGGCACGGTGGCATGGTGGAAGCCGGGACATGGTGGATAGTGTACCATGATGTAAGCTGGGACATGATGGATAGTGTACCATGATGTAAGCTGGGACATGATGGATAGTGTACCATGATGGATGCTGGAACATGATGGAACATAGTGGATGGGCATGATGGTAGGAATGCGGCACGAGACAGCATATGAATATATTTAAGATGTGTATCGATGGCAAAATAGTGAACAATGCTGTAGATATTTTGAATACATATGTGTAGTACACAACAGTAGTTCTGGAGCTGCTGAGCACAGTTCAAGGGTTTGATGGTAGCCTTTAAAGCATGCACTTTTCCTAATGAGGGTTGAAGAATGCTAGTATACAGTGTGCAATGGCATTATATCAACCTTAGGATCAAAATTATCTACAGACTTCTCACTAGTATGTTGAAATGCAGTCAAGTTTTATTCATTGCATATTGTGTTGGCAGCTGTCGGCTTTTTTCGCTTGCCTTGGCGGCCAGCCTCCGTAAAATAGCTGCGCAGGTGCTTCCGGACCGCAGCAAGCCTGCTTTCTGCCGGTGGTGCTGGTGGAGGTTGTGGATGGCTGCTGGTATACTTCTCCAGGCAGTCTATGAAACAGTGCAAAAATGCCATTGTTTAGGCTTTGAAATACAGTACAGGAAGGGGAGAGAGTGCGGCTACAAAGGCGTATATCTGTACAGGGAATGGCTATGAAGTCTTCCTGGATAGAACATGTGATCGGCGGCAGCGAGTAACGAAGCGACAGCGTAGCCTCTCAATTAACAGCAAAGCGGCACACTTACAACGCCGAGCGATTCTACTACCTTTAAGGCAGTATAATCCTTCGAACTTCCTCAGTTTTGTCCTTTTTAATAGCAGCTAACACATTTTTATACCCGCATAATGACTTTGGATCGCAGTTGTTTGCAGCCCTAAAATGGCAGTTAATGCACGAACGCTTGCATACATCAGCGATAACCACAGCAATAGGCACGTTTCGCGAGTCATGTAGTTACACGTATAAAAAGCAAGACGATCATGTTCGTGGCGACAATTTTATGCACCCTTTCATGGAATGTTCACGCACGATAGCGCGGGCGGACCAGCACTTCGCAATTGTTGCGACTAAGCTCTGCACACACATCGTGCACACGCCAATTTAACGCCACTGGCACCACACTCTGCACCACGCTACTCGATTTCCTTTGCTGTAAAGATTGCACACAACAATGATAGGGCACAAAGCACAGCATTCACAGCCACCTACCTTAGTTAACTCTTTCGTTACCGTGGGAAAATGGGCAACTTTTCGTAGGTTTTTGTTGGTATTTTTTTGTAATAAGTAATAAAATGGTTATACTGTAATGCAATACATCAAGCGAAAGCTAAGTAAGTGTACTTTTGACCTGTGTAAGTTTAAAAAACTGAACTTGGAAACTAATATGCATAAAAAATCGTTAAATGTAACATTTCTTGCAAATTTGAAAGAACATTTGCAATTGTATGTTTACTACATAAAAGAACTAAATCTGGAAAATATTCTGAAATATACAAATTGTTTAGATAGGAGACATCTACCTAACAGAAAAGCTTCACTGACCTAGCTCAACAACTGCACGAGTTACACTTGTTTACTTGGTGCCCAGTAGAAAGTGTCTTGTTCAGCCAGGTTGCACAGTTTTTTCTTTTTATTGCACAGATTTCTCACGCACAGAAGCACAGTATATATTAGTAAAAAGGGAAAGAAGTGGGCTATTGAATCATGCATATATGGACATATTGCGCTCTATGGTTGCAAAAAGAAATGGCAACCCGTCTTGTGCCATAAAACAAAACATACCGATGGACAGCTGATGTAGGTCCGGGCTGATTCTGCACGTCCTCGTCGTCTGAACTAAAATCCGATGATGCGGGATCATCATCTGAATCACTGGTGCTAGAAGCAGCCAAATGATCGCTTCCAGATGCAACAGAATCGCCAGAAAGGCGTCGTTCGAGCGAGGGACGAAAGCGTCTGCCATCTTCGTAAACAGACGGAGCGAACCGCACAATTGGAACCGCCGCCTAAATCGCTGCCGCACGGGAAAAATACAAACTACGCAAAAAATGAAAGATTGGTGCCTGGAGAATACGACTGATAGCGGTGCAAGTCCATAGGAGCGCTCATATTTTAAAAATAGCTTGTGGCGCGTATGGGTCACCGGCGACCCATGTCCTATGGACACGGTAACGAAAGAGTTAAGATACATGCTGATTCCAGTTTGCGTCGTCTGACGGCCTTGAGGCGCTGTGCCGAGCCGCGTCGTTCGTCCGTAGATCGAGAAGCGATGTGCCGACCCTCGATGTGTGCGAACGAGAACGCATTTCCTAGGAACACACATCACGGAACGTAGAAAGCATTCCGGCACTGCTTCTCACTGATCCGCGTACACACTGACAGACGGTGTCGCGACGACTCACGGCCCTCGGCGAATGGATGTCAACAAAGGATCTCCGAGGTGTCGACGCTGCCGGCTGCTGCTTTCTCAGTCTATCGCACACCGCACCTCACACTGGCTCAAGAAGGTCCACTGGAGCTAATGAGCACAACACTAAACATACACCGAGATGCAGCGCAACCAGAAATCGTCCGTACGAAAACAAATATCGCCACCACGTTGTACACGACAGCCGCAGCGCGCCGCCATGTTTGGAAGAAAAAAAAAAACAGCAATAGCGCGATGGTGGCGACACCATGGGTTGCGGTTTCGGTTTCAAAATTTCAGACCAATTCTCATGTTTTCAGTGTAAGGAAATACAGAAACAAATGCTCTAAGGCTAAAAACTGCTTACGCAATGTAGTGTTTATTTTACATACTATTCTAAAATTGAAATTTGCCGTAAATTATGCAAATGACGTAACTTATGCGAGCTTGCATTTCGCGACGTTTTCCTCGGCATCGGTCCAACGTGTTCCGCACCACTTCATGTTGCATGTGTAACGCCAGATTGCATGCACAACAGTACACAGTTGCCCTGTAGCGCATATTCTGTGCATTATCAGCTGCAGCCAAAATGATGTTATTCAGCAATTAATACTGTTGAGCCGTATGTGTGGTGGTCGTACAAATATTGATTGCAACAAGCAAAAAACAAAAAGTAAAAGGAAGAGGAGGACAGCGTAGTAGGCATGGTATACAGTGCAGGAAAAAAACAACAAAAACGAGGGCAGATACAACGAAACACAGCAAGGTCTCTCTCCTCGTCTTTAGTTTTCTTTTTTCCTGTGCGTGCACCATGCCGATTACCTGTATCACCAACTCGGAGACACGGGGCGGTGAGAGAATGACACACAAGGCGCTCAACAACCAGTGGTTTTATTATTGCTGGATATATAAACTAATGCTTTGCATATAAGACCAACCAACACAGTATGCATGCACACAGGCTATGTTTTGTAGTTTTTCTGCATTGCATCTTGCATGCGCACAGGCTATGTTTTGTAGTTTTTCTGCACAGATGTTGCATTTTCCTGCGGCAGTAAACCATTGGTTATAATTGTTAGTTCAGCACCTTAATCGCACATCTTGTTCACTCACCGTCCCTTGTCAAGCGCTGTTTGTTAGAACATGATAAGTACCATCCTGCACGCATCTAAGAGTAGTCGTCGTGCAGTACATCCCTGCAGCATTTACCAGCATGCTTCCAGTGAGCAGTGATATGTGTATAAACGGGGTGCGCACTTCCAGGACAGCTGCTGCCGTCCTCCTATGAGGCACGAGTGCTGGCGCGTATTCTCAACATAGAGTGTTGCACATATGCGCTTACCATTACCCCTTAGTAAGGGCACACGTTCGCGAAGAGGGAAAGCTCAGCTCGATCGGAATAATGCTGTTTCAGGTGCAATAGGCGTAGAATCTACAACGGCAGTGACGAACAGGCGGGTGCACGCAATTCAAAGAACCGAGTCCCGCATATCTCGGGCACTCTAAACGTATTCGTTAATCGCGCACCAACTATAGACCCTAAACATTTTACTGCCAATGATTACTACCATCCCACGTATGCTAACGCAGCCACCCTCTCTCCCACAACCACCACGCTCGCCATCACTGCAACACCATGCTTCCACCACACCACCATTTTGCTGCACACAGCCACCAAGTGTGCCACCATGGCACCATCTCGTTGTCCACAACCACTAAGCTTGCCATCATGGCACCTCCGTGACTCCACCACGCCACCGTCTTCCAGCAAGCAGTACAGCATCACACGTTCGGCATCACCACCGTCAGCCACCATTTCCACCAAATGCACCCACTATTCACCACCATGAGCCATCTTTGCCATCACGCTTTCCAGCATATCCGTCATTATTTCCACCATATCCATTAATATTTCCATCTTAACCACCACGAATTCCAGTAACCACCAAGAGAGAATTTTCAATAGGGTAGACGTAATAATGAAATTTCTTCACACCAAACACAAGTGCCAAAGCCTCTTTTTCTAATTGGCTGTAGCCTTGCTCAGCCTTTGTGAGGGTACGCGATGCATACGCGACCGGATGAGTCTGCCCATCCTCGAAAACATGAGACAAGATCGCGCCCACACCATACGCAGAGGCATCACACGCAATTTGCAAGGGGTGGTGACGGTCATACTGCGCCAAAATGGGCTGAGTTGCTAACATTTGCTTAACTTGTTGAAAAGCTTTTTCGCAAGGCGCATCCCACACCCAGGCTGCATCTTTTCGAAGAAGTTTGTTCAGAGGAAACAAGATCGAGGACAGATTTTGAACGAACTTCCCGTAATAGTTGATAAGGCCCAGTACGGCCTGAAGCTCTTGCTTGTTAGTCGAAGTCGGGGCGTTCACGATAGCGCGTACTTTTTCATTCGTTGGTTGGACGCCGTCTTTGGTGATCACATGTCCTAGGTACTGCAGCTTATCTTGAAAAAAATCGCATTTTGCTGGCTGCACCCGAATCCCTCGTTCCGCCAGTCTTTTTAAAACAGCTTCCACGTTACGTAGGTGCTCTTCTTGTGTGCGCCCAGTGATTAAAATATCATCAAGGTAACAAGTGACTGATGGGAGCCCTTTTAGCACATTATCCATAATGCGCTGAAAGATCGCTGGTGCAGATGCAATACCGAACAGCAACCGATTAACTGCAAAAAGACCCTTTTGTGTGTTCAACGTAAGGTATTGTCGGGACTCTTCATCCATTTCAACTTGCTGGTATGCTCGGCTTAAGTCAATTTTGGAGAATTTTTCTCCTCCAGCAAGCACCGAAAATAATTCGTCAGCTTTGGGAAGCGGATATCTTTCTATGTCCAAAATTGGGTTTACGGTGACTTTGTAGTCCCCGCAAATCCGAACTGACCCATCTCGCTTAATGATTGGCACTATTGGCGTAGCGTATTCGCTGCTAGCCACTGGTGAAATTATTCCCAACGCTTCTAGCTTAGACAATTCTTCTTCCACTGCTGCTCTCAAAGCGAACGGAACGCTCCGTGCTTTAAAGAAACGTGGTTTCTTGTTATCCTTAAAGAAAAGTTTAGCTTTTTCACCTTGAATGACGCCCAGCTCGTCCTTGAACACGTCTGCATAACGGTTCAGGAGGCTTTGTAGTTCGCCAGGCTTCGTGCTGGCCGTTTGGGCGGGCTGCAGGTTCCGTAGGCCTTGTACTTGCGTCCAATCAAGCTTTAACTGCTGCAGCCAGTTGCGACCAAGAAGTGGCGGACTGCTATGGTGCAGCACGTAGAGAGGCACACGCTGGCATTGACAGTTGTGCTGCACTGTGACGAAGGCGACGCCGGTTGGCTTTACGGGCTCGCCAGAGTATGTTCGCAAGCGTAGGCTGGATCTGCGTAGAGCAACACTCGGAAACAGTGAACGAAACAGCGACTCAGGTATCACCGATACGGCAGCCCCCGTATCGAGCTCCATGCGTGAGGGCCTTCCTTCAATTGTTACCTCGAGCATAATTGGCTCTTCTCTAGTTACTTGCTCCGTCTTGACACTCTGTAATTCACCCTGACTTGGCTTGACTAAGGTTTGAAATTGTAGCCTCGGTTTTGACTGCCCTTTTATTGCTTGGCGGCCGCGGCATGCACGCTGAAGGTGCCCCTTTTTGCTACAATGAAAGCATATCGCACTAGCATGACGACAAGCGCTCGCCCCATGGTTTGTTGACCCACAGCGAAAACATGGCACGGCCTTTTTGTTAGGCGGGCGTAACTTGTGCACCTCAAACCCTGCTGCCGCCGTTGCATGCGTAGCCGATGCATTTTTCAGCGCACAGTTTCTAACGCTACAGCACGGTCGACTGCCTGCTGAAAAGTTAATTTCTTGTCTTCAGTGAACAAGTGACGTTGAATATCGACTCGCTGCAGACCGCAAACGAACCGGTCCCTTAAGGCTTCATCCAAAAAGGCGCCAAACTCGCATGTTTGCGCTAACGTCCTCAGGTCAGCAACAAACTGCGCAATTGTTTCTTGTTCATGTTGTGAGCGGCGATGAAACTTCGCTCTCTCTCCGATAACCGCAGGCTTCGGCGACAGGTGACTGCGCAATTGAGTTGGCAGTTCTTCTAAAGATTTATCGGATGGTGCCGCGGGAGCAGTTAGAGACTTCAATAAGGCATACGTCTTCGGCCCTATCACGCTTATGAAGACGTCCACTTTACGCTTCTCGTGAACCTGGTTAGCTCGCAAGAATGCCTGAACGCGCTCTTCGTAACTTGGCCAATCGCCGGAAGAGGCTTCGAAAGGTTCTACTTGCCCGAGCTGCAAAGCCATGGTGGGCGTACTTTCATGCACTCCCCAAGTCGTCGCCTAGACCGGGCTCTTCCTCGCGTGCGTGCTCGTTAGCTCCGGGATCCTTCCTGCCGCGGACGCCCTGAAGTGCTCAGCCAGAATCCGTCTTCCATCCCATCCTCGTCGCCAGTTTATGTTGTGGGTCATGCACGCAGCCTTGAAGGAATCCAGCCGGTCAAACAGCATGCCTTTATTGCATACCAAAGTAACCGGACAGCCGCCTGGCTGCCGGTGGACAACGCAGGGTCAAAATACAGAGTGGCTCTTTCAAGGCCGTCGCAGCGGCTTATGAACACTTCGGGTGGCGAGGGAGAAAACTGATAAGCACAGCACGTGCGAAACAGTACGTGGTGTTATCGCACTACGTCACTGATATACCACACAATCTTTCTATTTGACCAATACGACGGGTGAGGCCCATGGACTGTATGACGTTTCAATGATGTTCTTGGTAAGCATCTTCTTAACTTCAGCTTGAATGACTTGACGCTCGGCAGCAGACACCCGATATGGACGTCTATGAATAGGAGAGGCGTCGCCAGTATCTATTCGATGTTTCACGGCTGTAGTTTGGGCCAAAGGACGCTCGTTAAGGTCGAAAATATCGCGGTAGGCAAAAAGAACGCGGCATAGTTGTTCAGCATGCGCTGGGGAGAGGTCGGGAGCTATCATTTTCTTGTGATCTGGCAGAACACTAGCCGCAAATGGCGAAGATGCGCTCGGGTCAGTTGCATCATCCTCGACTGTGATAGCTGATATAGAACAATCATCAAATGCGCTTATCGGCGCCAGACACATCACTCGTGGCAGTACTTGTGTCGTCAAGCCAAAGTTGACCACAGGCATGCAGGCGCTGTTCGAAGTTATAGATAAAACAGTGCGCGGGATGGTAATACCTCGACTGAGGAGGACCTCGATCACAGGGGTAGCGATGTAGTCGCCATCAGGGACAGGTGGGCCTGAGATCAATTCAAGGTAAGTCATAGTCGAAGGGGGTAAGCGAACGAAATCCGCCGAACTGAGACGACTGGGGGGGCGGCTCTACAGGGTCCAGGTGAGGCAGGTCAAGTCGGAGGGTACCAGTTGAGCAGTCTATTAGGGCGGAATGCGCTGACAGAAAGTCCAGGCGAAGAATGACGTCGTGAGGGCAGCAGGCAAGTACGGTGAAAAGGACGACGGTAGAACGATCAGCGATGCACACTCGGGCGGTGCACATACCAATTACAGGAGCTGTCGCGCCGTCCGCGACAAGGACTGCTTGCGTCGCGGTAGGGGTTAGAACTTTCTTGAGCCGTTTTCGAAGGTCGGAGCTCATCACAGATATATGGGCGCCCGTGTCGATGAGAGCGCAGACAGGAACGCCGTCCACTTGTACGTCAAGCAAGTTCATATTCGTCGGGATCGTCAGTAGAGGCTTTCGGGGTGTAGAGAGCAACGCAGCAGCACCTCCGGGCGCTGCACCGTCTAGTTTTCCTGTTGAGAGCGTGCGAGGGAACTTGGCGAATATGGGCGGCGGGGCTGAGGCGAGCGAGACTGACGGCGTTGGGGCGAAGGTGATCGTGAGTACGGGCGGCTGGATGCAGAAGGTTTAGCGGCAGTGTAATCGGCGCTAGCTGCATAGGAACGGTAATAGCTGTTTGGTCGAGAGTACCCAGGATACATGTTCGGTTCAGGTGAGTTCCAGCGACTTCGGCAATACCGGGTTATATGCCCAATCCCACGACAGACGAAGCATATCGGCTTCTCGTCTGCAGTGCGCCACTCCGGTGAATTGCGAAAACGTGGCTGATAATAAGGCCGTGAACGAAGCGGCGTACTCCCGCGACATGCGCGGGTGTCAGGGTGATGCGTGGAGCAGACCGAGTGAAGTCCCATGTTGGCGAACTCCTGGCGGACTACTGCTTGGATCATAGAGATCGGGACTGACGGTGTGGAGGAGGGGCTGCGCTCGAAGGTCGCCGGACAAGCGGCCTCAGTTTCTCGCCGCACAATCCGAGTCACGTTGCAAGCTGTGTCGTTGGAACTAGGAACATCGGCACAGGATGACGTCGCGGCGGTGTTGGGCAAGCGGGCAAATTGTTGAGGGATTCGCCGGCTTTTTGCTAATTCCAGGCGCCGGCATTCCTTGATCGCTGCATCAACCGTTGACGCGTTGTTAAACACAAGCAGGTTGAAGGCGTCATCTGCAATTCCCTTGAGGATATGGGCAACCTTCTCTTGTTCCGTCATGTGCGCGTCAGCTTTCTGGCAGAGGGCCAAAACGTCCTGAATGTACATCACGTAAGGCTCGCTTGACGTCTGTACACGGGTGGATAACGCCTGTTTCGCGGCAAGTTGGTCACCGTGAGAGTTGCCGAACAGCTCCCGAATCTTGTCCTTGAACGCATCCCAACTAGTAAGCTCCACGTCGTGCGTTTCGAACCAGACACGAGGGGTGCCGCCGAGGTAAAATATAACGTTCGCGAGCATGATAGTAGGGTCCCACCGGTTCGTTGTGCTGATACGCTCGTAGAGGTTGAGCCACTTCTCGACATCTTGCCCATTGGTGCCAGAGAAAATGCCAGGGTCACGAGGAGGGGCGACAGTGATGTAGGTCGTATTGGCAGCAGGTGTTCGGGTGGGCGCTGCATCCCCTGTGGACGAGGTATCTTCTGGAGCCATGAAGGTAGGCTCGAGAAAGCGTCCACTGCGAAGCTCCGTGTCGAGAAGGCAACCCAGCACTTGCACCAAAGATGTTACGAGGAAAGACGCAAGAGGCGAAGCTATGTACAGATATATTTAGAAAGGAACGCTGAAGCGCTTGGCCATGAACAAGCAGCCCGAGCAAGCCTCGCTAAAACGTCCTCCTCGTCGTCTTTCTCTATTCGCCTCTTGACGGTCGGTGGCACGGGTCCGTAGCAATATTTTCTTAACCGTCCTAGCAGCCGAAGTGAGTCCGACATGTCCGCCATCCCCGGTTACTACTGCCACGAAGAAACTTGTCTGCGACCCACTACTGACACCCGCGCTCCCAGCGTGGACCCACTGCCGATAATCTTAACTTCAGCCCAGTGCTACATCATAGCGGTTATGCGAAGGGCAGTATTTCAAGGCACAAGGTAAAAAGCACAATGTATGGAAAGAGAGAGAGACACGCTCACGCTGAAGCCCGTTGCCCTGAGCGCTCCAATCAGTGTTTGCCATGTGGCGGCACTGGCTTTTGGCAGCCTTTCCCACAACGGGTGCCACTCAGGCCAAACCCGTTCCGCAACGATCCGATGCTCAACGTCTAGAACGCCAGCGCGCTCTCGCCTAAACACGCCAATGTCGTCGGAAAGCCAAGAATCACTCGGTTTTCGCTCACGAGGAAGTAGCGTTAACGGGGAGGCAAGCGAATCCCGAGCGTAAGCAGGAGGATAGCACAGAGAACTAATCATTTGCTCTAGTTGCCGACTTTATATCGATATACTACAGAATGATTGGCTTATGCGTTTTATGCTAAATTGTTAACGTTGATGATCCATGTCGTGGGACTGGAAGTAAAACACCACGTACATTTTCAGCGAGAACACAGACGACGTGGTCGCAGATGCCGTACTAGATCTCACCACTTAATATTTGGCCGTTCACTTCAGCGACCATAATGCGTTTAAGGTAAAAGTAAAAAGAACCAGGAAATGAACGTGTTATATGAGTTACAAGAACAAGCAAATTGATGTGTGATGCAACTGTGCGCAAATGAGCGTAATTGTGAAGGAACTAGATTTGCGTGGTGCCCAAGTGTGCCTATGTGGGCATGTGTGCGCACGCAAGTGCTGCACAATGCAGTCACTACAATGCTCAACGATGATGTAACCAAATGTATATATGTCTCAAGGGAAACCTTAGGGATGCACAACCCACAAAGGAGACACTCGCGAACCCAAACTCTGCTGTTTACTGAGACATCACGGATTTGAAACTGGATTTAGTTTTCTCAATAAAGTGATTTAATAGATATTCACTACATTAACCAATTGATCAAAAGATTTATTTATTTATTTATTTATTTATTTATTTATTTATTTAGAGGATCTCATTCCAGGACCCCTGGGAGTGGTTGGCCTGCGGGCTTTCACTACTACATCTAGCTAGTCTGTAGAGGTGATGCTGGACATGACTCTCAAGTGTTATACAGTTGGGTTCGGAATTCTGGGCTTGACACGGTGAGCTAAGACGCCCATGGGAAGTAATAGAGAGTAGCTGTAACATTGGAATCTCTGCATCCTGGCTGGTGCTGTGTGGCGCGGGAAACTGTCGGTATACGTGCCTAGCAAGGCCTACTTCAAGCACGTGAAGTACAATTCACAGACAACCGACTTCTTGAGTTCCTCAGGTTTATATTCCGCAATCGAGGAGCTTAAGAAGAAGAAACGCGGATATGGAAGTCCACAGAGGACCTCAAAAAATAGAAAAGAAAGCAAGATTTATTAGACAGCTGTAAAATATGTCCTCTTCAAAAAGAAGTTTTCCTTCCTTTGTTTAAGGGTATTTCATTCACGGCTTTTGGTGGCCATCAACATATTGAAATACTATTTATTTGTTTGCAACGTGTTCTAGTTACATATAGAGCGGACAATGGTCTACTCCAGAAAAACTCACTGGAAATGCTAGAAAATTTGTGCGCCCGGAGAATCATACTTCACGAAAAGATTTCGTAGATACCGCACGTGCATTAATATACCTATTAGTTTAGTCATGCCACTTATGCACATATAATTAATCACGCCACGTTTCATTTAACCGCAATTGCATTTATTGCTCCCTTTAATAGATGTAGCGTGGTACTCTCTATCTGCGCACCTTAATTTCCCACATGACTATTTGAAGCGTTCAAGAAGTCGTCTTGGGCAATAAAAAAGCTTCCCGAGGCCACCTCTTGTTTGTGATATTCAGCAAACTTCGGGTCTATTAAACGGCCTCCCGAAATAAAACCAACCTTCTAATATTAAGCGCGCCGGATAATCAACTCCGCACTGAATCGTTGAAATAACACTGTAGATTAAGCATTCCAGTGCAAGCGCGGGCACCGCAATAATGATATCACAAGCACAAATTAATATAGTCATGCTAGCGTCAACTGGAGACAGGCATTAAAGCAGCACTATCGTGCATCACGATATAGATGACGTACTTTCAAAGGGTCCTCTCAAGTAACTTAATTATTGACCAAATGATACGGTTGGCTGCGCCTTACCAAACAACAGCGGCCATCATGCGTGTGTTCCGGGGATCTAGAAGAGGAGCGCTACTCAATTATAATGCAAGAGCGCTAAGCAGCGACTAAGGCATATTATATCTATAGCAAAACAACTTTTATTCTACCGTACAACGCGCATATTGTTTGCCTTTCCCTTCAACAATGACGTCCTCTTAAGGATAGTGTCACCACGGAGGACACATAGCCCCATCGGGTGCACGAACCCGTGGTCGATGAAGCGGCCTACATTGTTGACAAACTTGCAACTTACGCCCTGTGTGCACTTGTTTCTGCGAAGATCGATGGGGGTGATGTACAAGAAAAGCACCTCACTTCGTTACATGTCACTCGGCCATGGCGTGCGTGAGTTGTCGTTAGCTCGGCTACAATAGCGTGGACTCGAAATTATGCATAACAGCCCACTGAGCATTTCCCTGTGTTGAGAAAAATCGTGTTGCGGAGAAAAGAGAACGGCATATAGGTTTATTAAAGTAAATTATGTGTTTTATTTTGTGCAGAACTCACAACATCGCGAAGATGACAAGCACAGGGGAAGATGGAGGCTTGAATTGATGAACAAGTCGCTAAAAACAATAGAGAACAAGGAATGTCGCTGGAGCCCACGTTTCGGCAAGTGTACTAGTCTTCGTCAGAAGTCTTTTCCATCAACAACGACGTCCTATTGAGTACGGTGGCATCCCGGAAGTTGTCGTCTTGACGAAGACAAATCTACTTGTCGAAACGTTCTGACCAGCGATATTGCCTGTTCACGATCGTTTTTAGCGGCCGATACGACGAATCACGCAGCACGACAAGCACATCACAAGGAGGCCACGGTTTCTCTCCCACTGTCGAAAAATGAATTGCGCTGCGTTCTAAAGACACCATTCAAAATGAGCAGAAGTACATGGTTTGATCAAAATTCCAAAAGTTGTGACTTATATCATATCGATCCGTTTATTGAACTCCGAATATCATTATCTTTAGAGAGAAGTATGGAAACCCTCATTCATCGGTTAAGATTAGGTACTGCCTACACAAAGCGTTTTCTACACAAAATTGGCCGTGCTAGAACTCCCGAATGTGATTGTGGGTTTCAAGACGAACATATAAGTCACCTGCTCTTAGATTGCCCAAATCACGATGAACCAAGACATCGACTTAAAGCATCTCTGATGACACTGGACCGTTGGCCATTCAGTTTAAGGAAACTTCTGGGGCCATGGCCGACGACGGCCTTGCAAAAAAACGCGTTAAAAGCACTCAAAACGTTTTAGAAGAAAGCGGTATTGCTGGACGTTATTAGCGCAATTTAACAAGGTACTGTATTGCTATGTTATTCAATATCTGATGATTCCTTTACGCGACCACTTGCCTGTGACTGACTATGGATGTTTTTGTGCCAGTGACATTCTTATTTATTAGAGACCTTTATTTATTTATTAGAGACTTTTACTCGAAAGTACTGCCATGTGTTCGAACTCGTATACGTTGTGAGTGTGTTTCTTCGTTACTGTTCTGACGGAACCACTGTTCTTGTGATTATGCCAGATTGCTTCGCATACCGCTTAGCAACCATGCATGTTGTACGGACCGACCCAGGAGCCAAGGAGTAGCCGGCGCCTTATTTGTGCGCCAATATCTCCTAATATCATATCAATAAAAAAAAGGAATACACTTTCTGCAATGGCGTTAACGCCGATGGCTACAACTATGCCACATTTTTCTTCTTCGTGAAGATTTAAGGGAGGCACGCAACAATACCGATTATTCGTCGAGGCCCGTTTCGACCTGTGAGAAAAACGTGCTTGCATTCAACGGAGCACGAATTTCTTTTCAAGTACAGCATGGTAGCGCGTGCACTTTCAACAACTGACGGCGGGGGGGGGCCCCGACGTAGGCAGGGCATTAGTCATGATTTGATCACATAATCGAGAACATATCCTCCCCAATAAGTACAATGTAGGTATCCATGTTTCGGAATACAGGGAGAAGCAAACTGACCTTGTCGATGCTACCAGTGGTTTAATTTGCTGAAGGGAGAGCGGGCGACTTGCACATTACTTGAAACCAATTTGCAAATGTCTTAGTGCTCTCAGAGCAATAACATTTGGCTCACGTGCTCAGAGTAGTCTCAGCAAATGACCGCTCCGCATTGTAAAAAAAAAAAACGCTTACAGGACACTTTAATGTTCTCCATCAAAAACGTTTTAATTACTAGCACTACTGCCATTATATGGCTCACTAGGGGCGCGATCGGAGATCGTTGCTCTGAACTCAAATCGTTTGCTCGCTGCAACGTCACGAAGCTGGGGCGCGGCTCTCGTTATGCACGCTGGGGATTTGGCGCTACTGAGTGCAGCGCAGGATTCCAGACTTGGTCACGGTTTTTAGCTTGAGTAGGCACTGTTCTAGCACAGGGTAACCCCTAAAATATGCGAGATGAGGAGGGCGAGATCAACTAATGTGCGAGCGGTGAAGACCCCAGAAGTTCACGAGCGCGTTTTGTCGTCTTCTTCTAGACAATAAACTACAAAATGAAATGTTTTTCGCCATGAAATGAATAGGAATGTGTTATAAAAATCAATAATGTGTTTTTTCATGAGCTTAAACGCATGACGTGCCTATAACGCGGCCATGCAACAACATGGCCCTGCACCGCTGCTTACGAGGTAAACATGACCGCGGCAAATGACATGCAGTGAAAAGTGAGCAAACCGCCCGTGTTCGCAAACAACGATCTCCGACCTCGCCTTTGGTATATTGCGTTGATTCGTTATTCGACTGCGAAAGGCTGCAATGTTCCTATTTCGGCTGATAGATGAATTAATATATTAACGAATGAACTTGATTTTTGTCTTTTCTTTATCTATAACTAAGCGAGTTTCCGTTATAGTTTGCTTGTTTTGTGTTTGCAGCCAGATTACGTCAGGGGAAATGTCATGTCCACGGGGCACGTGTCAGAAGGCGAAACGAAACGATGGTGTGCTGAGGGGTGGAAGAGTACCCAGTGGTGGGCTTCTTAGACACGTCTACGCACATCACTAGTCGAAGGAGGTCTCGTGGCACGCAACGTGTTCCGGAATGGAAAATGCGAGGAGTCTGAACCGCCTTTCGCGACACCGTTCGGCGAAAGTGGTCGACCCTTCATCGCACTGGTGACGGGAACAGTGGGTGCCGCATCTGGAGGCTTCGACGCTAGAGTCCGATACAAAGCGAGGATCCTCGATATCTTAGCCGATACCAAGCGAGGTTGTTCGCCTTGCAGCTACTTCATCACTGCGGGTGCGGCGCGGTGGTGCGGGCTGGGAGGGAGCACACATGCGATGGGTGCAGTTCCTGTACCTAGCATATGTGTTTCTTCGTCCCGCTTGATAGTGCTGCGCCCACAATGTATTTCCAAGATACGTACCACGAGAGGATTCTTTGCAAGCCTTTGTTCTCGCCATTTATATTAGTCACGCTAACACCTGTCACCGAACTTCCCTACCCCGAACCCCTTTTTTTTTGTTCGCACGTGCCACTCGTCCTCTCCTCTCCTGTGCACGAGGGAGAGCGTGCAGTGGCGTACACAAACGAACGCTCGAGAAGGCAGCAGTCGCCCTGACGAAGACAAGTCCACTTATCGAAACGTTGGCTCCTGCGACATTCACTGTTCTACATTGTTTTTAGCAATCTGTTCATCGAGTCAAGTCTCCACCTTCCTCTGAGCTTCTCTTCTAGTTTGCATTTCATCACAGTAGTTACCGGTGCACCTGCGACGCTTCATCCTCGCTGGCAGAACGGATAGACCGGTGGACAATCCCCGGGGCCCCACGTCGTCACTTGGAAGCGGCGGATGAGGTCGAGGCTAAGAATAACCAAGAAGTCCCCTCGCCGATGGCTTCGACATGACCAGGTAACAACAAAGGAGGCGGGCAGCAGAGTTCAGCGGCCTTCAAGAAGGATGGTGACGATGTAGAATCGTCGACCAGAATTTCACCTGGAGACGGGCATCGCACTTTTATGAGACAAGGCCGGTATCAGCGTGTAAGAACGTATTCAGCATCAACAGCGAGGGCAACATTACCAGAGTTTTTGTACTTTGGAAAACTAGCGCTACGTACGGGCTAATATTGAATAGAATAAATAATCCAGAGCGCGTTTATTATATAGAATTTGATAGAGTACTTCCGCGTGATTTTTACTGACCACGCCAAAAAAATCACATCGATATATTTATTTGTTGTTAAAGTCGTGTTAGCTGATGCCAACATCGTCGACTCCCACGTCTCTCATTCCATCCTTTGTAAGAGCTCTCGAGACCCGTGAAAGAAACCCTGTGTCATTGTTTGGCGCACTCAGCACTGTAATGTCTTGAAACCTCCCCGCGTGACTTCTAATGTTCCAACCCGACTAAGTGGAGTACACGAAGAGATGCGTTAGGCGGGTAAGGTATGATATTCATGCGTGTAGGAGTGATAATTCTGCAATGTACTACGACGCCTGTATAAAAGCGGACGCGTTTCGCAGATGTGCCACATTTCGTGACGGACGAGGAGTGTTCTCTCTCTGGCCCGTCAGTATTTATTTTCACTGGGCTCTAGTGCATATCAAAAGGAATGAAGGGAAGGAAGTAGTAGATAGGGAAAGGCACCCAGGTAGCACGCCACGTAGGGCCGATATTGGTTTTATGGCGGCAAAGTTCGGTCCATCCACGGCCTAATGTTGCCGACAGCGAGCCAGTGTCAGCTAAGTCGCTGTCAATGACTGGCAACGTCGGGCTACTATAGCCGCTGCCCCGCCGATATCGGCAGGCCGTCGACTGTAATCGGCCACATGGGGTCGCATATGCCGCGTTACTGCCGACATCGGCTGAGGCGATGGCTTTCAACGGCAACTGTGGCGCCGATTTTGCCTTTCTACAGACAATATGGGCTGGCGGCCGCCATTTATCGGCAACACTGTGCCAAGTATGCCATCTTAGAGCCCCCGTCGGCTGAGCCGATAACTTTCTCTTGCAAATGTGGCGCTGATTTTGCTGCGCAACAGCATCTCCTGAGGAATAGCGAACTTGGCGCGATATTTCGCCAGAAAGATTATTTCACAGGAAACATTGAGTCATTTCTGCCGTCTGGGAGGCAACGTCGACTACGCCGCAGCCTTTCATGGTTGATATCGGCCGGGCCTCTTTGGAAGCCTGCTGTATATAATAATTGAGATCCGATCGAAACAAGCATGACCGAAATTCACTTGAGAGATTCGACGTAAGAATCAGATGTTGGGCTTCATATATTTATGTATACGCGTTTCAGTGCCGGAACATAGCACACGTGCGCTTTGAACAGCATATAATATTCTGTTCGCGCGCTTTCCTTTTTATAAACACGGTGCACAAAGAACATGCATATAGAGAAACTATTGATATATACATTTATAGGCTGTTCTGCGGGAACATTGCGAAATACGGAGGCGCAACAGTGAACATTAGCCAGAAGGATCGACAAGCATGGTGAAAAATTATCTCACAGTGCATGTCAGAAAATTAAAATTCGCAGAAATCGCACTAGCTCGGGCTTACATCGATCGCCATAACCACCACTGATATGCTAAGCAAAAATAAACAATCGGAAGCGGCGCTATACTACTGACATTTAGCAACCTATGAAAGGGTCTATGGAGCTAACAGCAAAACAGCGAGGAGGCAAAAAAGATCTAGTGCTAAATATATTCAGAGGACCATGAAATACATACATCCCTTTGCATTCCAAATTCAAATGAAGCGCTCTTGCCAAGCCCACGACATTTGCAAAAAAGGTAAAAACGAAAAAAGAAAGCAATAATATGGCAAGTATTTTTCATCTCAAAGGTGGCAAACCAATGCACACACCTATAGTTGATATGTAGACAGCTTTTCTGGTTAGTTATACTAGAGTGTATGTGATCATACAGTGTTCTTGTGCAGGCGATCTGCGTATTTCACAGTATATAAAAACAGCAAGCATGCGCTGAAAAAAATTGTTGAAAGTAAGGTCTCTCTTCTGTCCTTTAGTATTTGATATGTTGTTGCATGGTTACAGTATAAATCAACTCGCCAAAGTCAAGCTGTTGTTGACGTGTCCTTCCACTACATGTCATCAGTGCGTTTGTGATACTAGCGCATTCCTTTAAAAAGGAGCTCCAGTACAGCCCAACGCATGTATCGCAGCTCGCATAAGCCCAGCAACAGAAAAGAATAATTGTCTACTGGTCGGGTAAACTTATAGCGCCCTTTTCCACCTCCATGCTCTCTACTACCACGCAGATAAAATAGGCCAATGATTCCTTAATAGGCCCACGGCGTTGTGTATAATTCCTCCTTTTTTGCTTTTTTTTGTGTGTAACTACCGTCAGTGTGTTCTTTCCGTACCTTTCAAATTCGTTTACACATCGGCCATCGGTTACGTTGTACTAGTTAGACGAGCAGAATATATCGAGCTTGAGTGCATGCTCTGTGCAGTGTGTCGGATTTATCACTGACGTTCGTATGAGACTATGGCATTGATGTAAGCACACATGTGCCTATTCTGATGTTTAACAGCTAATTTATTTATAACCAATAAGGGCAAAAGAAGGGCGCGTAGAGACAGAGTCATCGCAGTATTTCTTGTCGTGCGGAAAAGCAGCACGTGCATGTCTTTCCTGCGCTGCAGAAAATGGCAGAAATTCAAGCACAATGCCGGCGCCGCGCGTCCTCGCTACGTTTGTTGCGTGCAGTGCAGCATTTCGCTCGCGTTTTTAGCTAAAGTGGGTGGTTCAGCCTCTGCGAAATCCTATGCTACAGGTAGCTAGCAAGAGAACACATCCACACCAGCATACTCCATAGGTTGCATCAGGCTGCACTTAACAAAGGCAGTCCCGGCGGGTGTCCGCGCCATTATGCATAAATGTTTGCCCCGCAGAAATGCTGTCTTCCATGTTTTGCGACAGCCACAAAAAATAGAAAGAAAAACGCGCATATTCTGCCTAGAAGTAGCCTAGCACATGCTAAGCTAGCAGCAACTAAAAATAAAAAGTGTGTCAAGGTGGGACAAGCGTCCCTTCCCAAACTGACCACCCTCGTCACGGCCCCCTCTATGCACGTCCATTGTGCGCACCTACAGTTTGCAAAAATGTCGTTCTGAACCTGTTTTTGGTGACATTGGTGGCCCTTCGGAGGGGGAGACCGCGCAGTTTTCGGGGAACTTTCCGCGCGGCTGCATTCTGTCGTCGCGGCTGCATTGCTACCGACATGGAAAGTGTACGAACGAGTTTTAACGGCTGCACGAAGTCTGTCTACGCGTTTATCGTTTATCATGTACCGCATTTATCGATCATTCAAGTTGATTGCGCGATTCCTTGGCGAGTGTAAGACAATGCCCATCCCAACTGTGACATCGGTTGCATTTGAACACAAGCCTGTGCCTTTTGGTGAGACTACAGTGTCGTCGCCGAATTTTTATTGTGGACTCACAGCTGTAGAGTGCAGAGCGGATGCCAAAATTCGGTAAGTTGCTGGCTAGTTTTCAGAATGGGGCCTGGCACTTTTTGTTGCGATGTTAAACCACCGGTTCCCCCTTTATATATTTTGGTGTTGTGAGGTGCGTAGGCTGTATATTTTCGAATAAAGAGCCTACGCACGTTGTCCCAAAGCAATTTTACTTCATATAGTAATCCTGTGCTTGTATCAAACACCCATTTTTTGGTGACTTGCAGTTCTCGTAACATTTTTTTTTGCTTGCCCGTATTTTTAAAGGCAACGTGATACCGAACACGCGCTCCTTGTTGGACACGTGCGGCAGTTCGGCACGCGATGGCATATTTAAAGTAGCCTTGAAAAGATGTTCCTTCTCTAATATCTGCTTATAATGCGCCTTGCACCGATCATTTAAGGACATTTTTTGCCTAAAGACCCCATCCCTGGTGTGTGTCGTGTTAGCTCACATCAACATGTTTTCCTTTCCGATGCATGCCAAAAATATGAAATTTATTGTAATGCAAAAAACACCTGTTTCAACTAATGCGCCGCTTTTAAAATTGCTTTGCAACAGAACCTTTACTCATGTTTCTTTTCTTTTTCCCTTTGTTATCTAAAGCGACACGAAGCCAAGATCTGGGGATTGAATATTGAACATAGATTCATTATATAGTTAAAAGGAAAACTTTCGTTATTTTCTAAAGTAGTGCCCGATTATGAGATGTTTCTGACGTTTCTTGAATTTCCGCGTTTGTTCATGAGTCGCACATAAGTTGCATACAATATTAGTATAGTGCTGATGTGCTCCACAGTTGTCCTAACTTTTCACGCCTTTTCCCGCAGGTTCCACCCTTGCCGAAGCTTTTCCACTACGACGGTGCAACACGAGAATAGCATATTATCAATGCAGAGTTCACAAAATAAATGAAATAGTGCTTTTCCCTATAAACCTCTCTTGTTGTGTTATTTGTTTTGTTCAGAACGCATTAATAGAAAGTAGAGAGGATCTGCTTAGCCCCACGTATTACTGTGTTAGTAAAGCTTTCGCGTATGCATGAGAGGCACATTTACACAAACTACTGTTGGTCATTCGAAAATGCCTTCATAGCCCTTCGAAAATGTGAAAACACAAAAAGAAAAATTTTTGCTGTCCAAACGGCGCGACACACGAGGGGTAAACACTAGAAACACCATAGTGGCTTTGAACGGTCGCGCAAGGGGTTTCCCAATGTCGGCGGGGCCGACAATGTCGGCGGGGCCTGAAGGGGTTTCCCAATGTCGGCGGGGCCTGAATGCCCGCAACATCCGCAAATGCTACCTAGCCAAATCCGACCCATTCTGGCTGGCCAAATTTGACCCATTCTGGCTGGCCAAATTATGCCCGCACTGGCTGGCCAAGGTCGACCCATGGTGGCTTCGCCACAGTGGAGCCATTCTGGCTGGTCATCATCGGGCAGATGTGGGTGAAAGTAGCGCGAGCGCGATTTGCCGACTTAGGCGTGACATCGCTGCCGACTTTGGCCGACTTGCCCCGCCACAGTGGTCTAATGGTTATGGCACTCGGCTGCAGATCCGAAGGTCGCGGGATCGAATCCCGGCCGCGGCGGCTGCATATCGATGGAGGCGAAATCTTGAGGCCCGTGTGCTGTGCGATGTCAGTGCACGTTAAAGAACCCCAGGTGGTCGAAATTTCCGGAGACCTCCACTACGGCGTCTCTCATAATCAGAACTGGTTTTGGGACGTTAAACCCCACAACTCAACTTTGGCCGACTTCACGCCTACATCAGTCCTGCGTTGGCGTGCTGCCTGGGCAGGGAGGTTGACCAGTGTAGGACAACCGGTATGCTACTCTGAACGAGGGGAAAGGGGTGGGGGAGATTGAAAGCTGAAAGAAAAGAGAGAGAGAGAAAGGTTGCTCAATAGCATTTTGTCAGAGTCAGTGGCACCTACATGGTATTCGACATCAAGTCTGTCGTCCTTAAACACAGCAGCAGCGCCTTTGTCACCTTCAGTTGCGATAGCTTGTGTGGTCGACATTCCAAAATGTCATCGACCGACTTCTGTTGCAGGTCAGGATGAGCAAGAGCGGACACCAGCAATTCCCTCTGCACGTTATAGCGAAGACAGTCGCAGATGATGTGTTGCAGCGTCTCTTCACGACGACAGGTGTCACTAAAGAGCGCTGTCTGCTATTCCGATCATAAAAAATAAGAATTCGTAAAAGTCACTCTTAGCCACAAATGATAAATCAGGTGGCCTCTGCTCGGAGGAGTCTTGGTGGCAATGGAAAATGCTGTGAAGACGACAGTTGGTGTTGTCGACTGTTCTGAATGGTTTGGCTGCTTGAGACACTCCATAGCAAAAGTGTAATCTCCTGTGCATTCGCTTGTTGTCGCCTAGCAGGGTGGGACCTAGAGAGTGGTATAGTCTCGACTTTTGTGCCTTGAAGTGCAGACCAGGCGGCATTGTCAGCGTGCTCGTTTCCAGTGCTGCTGCAGTGACTGGGCAGCCACTGAAACTTTTGCGTGGTGTCCCTTCTCATGTGATGCATGGAGGAGAGATCTGATCTCAAACACCAGTTTCTCGTATGGTCCGCGCTGCAGGGCTGCCAGCAAGGAGTAGGGCCGCCTTTGCATCGCTAAAGATCGACCTTCTAGAGGTGGTTCCTCGTTGATTACACAAAGTGCCGCACGCAGAGCGTCACGTTCCGCACCTGTCGATGTCGTCGGGGGGGTCCGTCTTAAAACTGATGGTGGAAGGCCTCGCTAGGACAGTCACCGCTCCGGATCAACACTGGAGGTTCGAGGACCCATCCGTATAAACATGCACTTTGTTGGCGTACCTCTCGTGTAGAAGAAGTAGGGATGGTTGTTTGTAAGCAGCTGACTACAGCCCAGCTTTTTTTCTGATTTCTGGTACACCAAGGTTTACTGTTGGTCGAATGAGATATCAAGGGGGAATCAACGGTTTGGTGGCGGCGGTGAACCCTGCCGGAAGATTGGCAGAATACTTAGAGGCCATTTTGCAGAATGACGTGTTCGGCTTGTCTGCCGACAATGTTGGGAGGTGATGACAGCAGGCATGGCCAAAATGCCTGATGTGGGTTCTCAAGGCTTCCTCCGCAACGTGCGTTTGTACTGGTTGGTCCCGAGCAATTGCCACAGTTGCCTTTGATGAGGTATATCGCGGCAAATTGAGGCAAATCCTCAGTGCCTGAGCTTGTGCGGCCTGGAGAGTGCGAAGATTTCTTTTACATGTGTTTGAAAGTACGCCGGGCTATATCTCAAGAAACCGAGCAAAAGTGCTCTGTATAGTTCCACCATGGCGCCTACCGACATGCCCCAACTTTTTCTAGCCAAGGATTTCAAGATCTGGGCAATTGCTGTGAGGCGTCTTTTTATGTGCGTCACATGAGGGTTCCGGCAGAGACCTCTGTCAATGCTTATGCCAAGTAACTGGTGGCTCCTGAGATAGGAAATAGTCCGCTCGTTGACTGATATGAAGTAGCTAGGGCGTCATTAATGTGCGAGTGAATGCCACGAGTGCGCATTTTTCTCCTGATATGTTGAGACCTTTTTTGTACAGGTACCGATGTCAACGTTGCTGCTCTTTTAAGCCCCGCAAATATTTGAGGACGCGTGAATGCCGAAGTCCAGACACAGATGTCGTCTGCGTATATCAAAATATTGATAGTTGTTGGCAGGTATTCAGTAACCAACAAGCGCGAGGTTGAATAGCGTTGGGCTGAGAACGCTGCCTTGAGGAACGACCCTGCATATATAGCGTCGCGTAGTTGGGCCATCGTCGGTTAAAACAAAGAATGATCTTGCAGCCAGGTAACTTTCAATCCACAGAAAAGCTCGACCACCTAGGCCAACCGTCGCAAGAGCATCGAGTATGGCCTCATGTAGTACGTTGTCGTATGTGCCTTACACATCTAAAAAATAATGCTGCGTGCAATGGCTTTCGGACCTTTCTTGCTGAACGTACGAAACGAGATCCATTAGATTGTCGATGGAAGAGCGGTCACGTCGGAAGCCAGCATTGGAGCTCGGAAAAATCTTATAGTGTTCAAGATACCACTCCAGGCGGCGAAATATCATCCGTTCCATTAGCTTTCCTACACAGCTGGCCAGTGCTATCGGGCGATACGAGGCGAGATCAAGTGGAGATTTCAGCTGCTTCAGGAGTGGAACCAAACAGCTTGTCTTCCATTCATCGGGAACATTACCCTCTTTCCACGATTGTGTTGCAGAGGCTCAACAATTCTCCCCTTGCTGCTTCTCCTAGATTGCACAAGGCTCGGTAGGAGATACCATCTGGCCCCGCAGAAGCAGACCACCCGCACTGAGCGAGAACCACTTCGAGCTCCTCCATTCTGAAAGGCATGTCCATGCAACCGTTACGAGGGTGGGGGATGTAAATTCAAGTTGGGTAGCCTGGACGGATCACTTGGTCAGCGATCCTCGCGCAAATGTCCTCTGCGACTGCAATGTCTTGCCGCCCTTGGAAGAGCGCCAGAGCCTTGAAAGGAAAACGCTGTTCAGGAAGGCAACGAAGACCTTGCACCATCTTCCACATGTGAGAAAGTGGTTTGCGGGGGTCTAGATTCCGGAAAAAACGTCGTCCAACGTTCAGACAGTGATCTATCCATGCGACGCTGGATCTTACATTAGTGCGGGTGTTCTAAGGGCGTGAATGAACTGTGTACGCCGATATATCGACGTTCCACACGGCGGAGAAGTGCTCTTAGTCTTTCCAATTCTACATAAAAATCGTTTCGCCTGCACGAAGTGGTGATCGTGCGCGTGTCGTTTTCCATTATGGTCTGAATTGCTTTCTCTAACCCGAAGCGTAAGCCCTCGGTGTAAGCATCTTCCATAGCAGATTTGAAGCTGGTCCAGTCAATCGTTCGAATAGTTTTTCGTGGACATTCTCTAGAGAACCCTTTGATGTTAATCTAGGTGGGAATGTGATCGCTTCCGCGTGTCTCGACATCCGGAAGCCACTCAACACGTCTGGCGAAAGCGTTAGCCGACTGGCTGCTACATCGTTCGGTGTCATAACAGCATGGGAAAGTCTCTTCGGCAAATTCGATATTACTTCTATAAATGCTTTTATAAGCGTTAGCTTTCGTATTAACAATATACATATGTGGGCTGTAATGTGGGCGCAGGTCAGCCAGACGCACGTAGGAAGAACCCAGAGGAACAGACGAGCACGTTTATAAGACAGACAGCGGACATGGAACAAATATGTATTATACGCAAACAAGGACTAGACGGTTTTTCCCGCACAGAACAGTGCCTTCTGGTGAGAACAGCAGGAGCACCGGGATGTGGCCCAAGTGCCGGCACGTTTGCTCGGGACGTGGTACAAGTACAGGAACGCCTGCTCGGTACGTGGCCCAAGTACGGGGAGGTCTGCTCGGGGCATGGCCCAAGCACAGGAACGTCTGCTCGGGGCGTGGCCCAAGCACAGGAACGTCTGCTTACGCACCGTCCTCCTACCACAACATGTTTCTTTTATCATACCAAAGCGGTATAACACGAATAAAAAAAAATGTCTTGGCGAAGCCTTGGAACGCATGAGAAGTAATCTGGCGAATCGATTGACGGGAAAGGGGAAGGGTACTCTTGACATGGGAACCGGTTACATGTAGACATCAGCAGCCCGTCAGCATGGTACAGGTCTTCTAGATAATTATACCAGCGCTGGTACGTACGACACACAGAGTTTATGATGTCTACGTAGCGGCCATGGTTGCCCATATGCGAAAGTTCTCGAGCGACTCATACTTTTCTGGAGACACTGAAATGCACGCGCCATAGCCCTGTGCAAGCCTGACATAAACCTGGACAGTTCGCAATCGGTGAGCTTTCACAAACGAAACCGAATTGGCTGTAGGCGGATAGTTTCGTAAACAGAGAGCCCACTGCAGCGAAAGGCGCGTTATATACTCGTCGGGAAAGGCAAAGGGTTCCTGGAGCAGTGGGTGTCGCAACACTTGGCCACACACGACTAAATTTTGAAGTGGCCGTGGTTGTACTTTGCTAAAGGAATGCGCCATCAGGACGCCACCTGGGCCCTAATTTCTGCTGCTGCCGAGGCGCGGAGACTGCCGGCGCGCATTACGCGCAAGAGAATATGCTGCTTCGCTCCATCGTTTTTAGATGATGATACCACCGCTGCTAACCAAGAGTGCAGTTAAAGGGAGGCACCGTTAATTTAACGACAAGCTGACTTTTAAACTGGCTTGCTTTAACCGGGTGTCAGGTTACATGTATATTGTATAGCGGTGCAGTGAAGATATAACGTCTGTTTGTCCCTGTATCGGCATTGTGTCGATGGTGAGATCGGTAGAGCTCATAACATGCTATCGTCGCCACCCGGGTGGTTTTGGGTTGGAATCTACAGGGTGGTGCTTTCTCACTTTGCAAATCTGCGCTCATTTTTGGGGGCATCAACTCGCGTGACGGAAGTACGTCAGTAATTTCTTGGTGGACCCCGTAAACTTTCTTGTTAATAAAACGAGATCACAGTGAGACACGATGGTTAAATGCCAAAAGAGCGGGATATTGTTATAAATATTGTAAGGAGAATGTTTACACCTACGTGCGCTTCACAAAGTTCTTCACTACGCCCAGTAATTACCCCCAGTTTTCACCATGCAAAGCCTAAGTTCTCGTAAGCGTAACTATATAACCTTTTGCTTTAAAACAAAACCAGCCCTTCAGGTTATTGATTGCAGGAGACGCTGCTCTTTACTACGTTCTCGCATCAGTGATGCGAGTGCATAACACTAAGTACATAACATGTAATATGATGAACAAGAAAGTTGAAAGCGAAGCCTTTATGGTATCTTTAAAAATAGAACAAGCACTCTTTTAGGTGTTTCAACTATACTGCTGCACACTAAGTGCGACGAATTCCAGCTCGTCCACATTCCGTTTCTTACAGCCCGCACCTATAGTATTGCAGCTGCTAACTCAACAAGGCTGTCCAATTACAGGGATGCTTTCCAGCTCTCTAACGCGGGTGTCTGCCGTCAGAGTGATGGTGATAGGCAGTGTGAAACGCCGGCTGCCGTCAAGCCAAAGAGCACGTGACGTTTCCAACCCAATGGCAATGTAACAAGACACTAATTGATGGCCCGTCGCCTGGCTTAATGATACCGACAGGCTATGCTGGCACCACATTCACTGCCGTTCTCTGTGCTCTATGCATCTCGCTAACGTGCCCGTATGACGAGCCTACGAAGGGGCAGCGGCAGCTGCCGCTGCTCGAAATAGTTCGAATGGAAAAGGTGTGCAGTGCTTCACTTCACTGTGCGTAGTACATTTTTTTGCTGTTCGTAGTTCACTGTTGACTGTGTGAGTACCTTCAGCGACGAGTAAACTGGTCATTATTCTACGCAACGTCGGCCACACTTCTCCACTGCTTGCTTATGTTTTCGTAGTTAGTAAAACTAATACTAGGAATTACAACAACCATTCAGTGAACGACGTGCTATTATTTGTTCTTTCAAGGAAAGAAATGTTGTTATAGGAACTGCGTTTCAATGCGCGAGTTGGTACCATGACGACAGAGATTCAGTCGTCGTTGTAACGCTTTTTCTTGGCCGAGAAGAGCTGAGTATTATTACACGGCGCTACAGTGATAGAAAAATATTAATTCTGTGCTTCCTTCGCAGGAATTAGCAGGCCTATTCACTTGTTTGCCTGCGCAGGTATGACCTTCTCCGTGGTAGCTTCTAAGGATTGCTAGTATTCTTCGGCATATGTCGTACGTTCTAAATGAGGAAAACTGCACACTCACAACCCCAGTGGGCCGTTTTTCATGCCTCAAGTAAGTCTTTTCACGAAGCGTAGGTCAAACAGTTCTAAATATAAGGGCCACACGGTGAGCATTTTGCATATTTCGGTAAGAATTTGAAAAAAAAGCCTATTCAGCAGGCAGCTTAAATGTCATGGAATCGTGCCATTTCCATACCTCCAAGCGAGAATCGTCCCAGGGCGTACACTTACTTACCCTTGTACATTAGCTGAAGTGCCGCTTGCCGCGGCTTTTACAACAAGCCTGTTTTCGTAGATCCTGTGCTCTGATAGCGGTAGTAATGATGATATTGATAGCAGCAATCATTAGAATACTCATTGACTGAACCGTCAGGTCACGCGTAATGAATTTGACCAATCGGTTTTAAGCGCACGTGTTTCTTACCTAGGCATTCACCTCGTATACAATATGAGCGGCCCAGACTTCATACCGAAGACATAATTAATGGAGTAAATAAGGGCAGACAATTTCTTGCCGGCGTTGATGTTCGAACCGGGGTCATCATCTACAGAAATCAGGTTGCTGAACTACCACGCTAACCAACCACGCTTGCGAGGTACTGCATTGATGCTCCTTTGGTGTTGTCTGTGCTAATACGAGTGTTTATTTGCTTCGGGCACTGCCTTTAAGAAGGCGCGTGTGTCCTTAGTTGGCTCTTAAGAAGGGCCATAGCACTGGTGTCCGATGGATCTCAAGGTGCGAAACTGGTGTTAGCCTTTTCTTGCTTTCTCTAATGCTTCGCTGAGTTCCCTTACCTTCTCTGAAGCACCGAAGTGGAAGCATATCATATTTAATTCGTTACACCCATCGACTTTTCCTCGCTCCTTTCGCCCTTTTTACTCGTCACAGTAGCAGTGGTGGCGCTGAACTTCCAATAACAAGTGGTTGTCCCATTCACGTGTCAGGATCACTTATGTTCCATAGTCCTGGAGAATGCTAACGCGCATGTCTCAAGCTGCCTTGTAATTTTTAGGAACTACTTTGAACGTAAGGAAAGAAGCCTGCAGCCTACGCTTTCTCTCTTGAAGCGCAGGCTCCGCGAAAGCAACGGTCGCGGCTTTCAGGTTCAATTAATAACAGTTTTTGACAATTACATACTACTATAAGCAAAGCGAAGTTTCGGGCCTGTTTGCAGTACATGTCAGCAAAATTGGCGCCGAAGACGAGGACGAGAGAGTACTAGACCAATGCATTGTTAGGATAAATTCGTATTGACCAGCCTAGGTATTTGTATAGACTACTGCGCGTGCTATGAAAAGTGCGAAAAAGCACAATACTGTAAATGCGCCAATGGGTTCGATGGTACAAAGCTTTCTAAGGTTTTTAAAACTACGTTGTCCTCGCAATGCACACGTTACCTGTCTTAACTGCACACAGCGCCGCGGCACTATCGCGTTTAAAGGGAAACTCTGGAGGTTTTCTCACCATATTCTGATATCAATGTTTTCCAATGGTAATTATAGCCCTGTAACAGCCAGGGTGGTACAGTTTGCTGAGAAACGCACCACTAATTTTAAATAACCAACTGAAGGTCGTGTTAGTCCCGGAACCGAAACGGGTAGATGCTTCGTGCAGAGTATGCGATGACGTCACAGCCTTCTCGCCATCAGATATATGGAGCTGGGGCCAGGAAAATGCTAGCGGTGAGGTCATCCGATTATATACTGATTTCTGCCTGCTTTTCTGAAGCGGACAGCGGCGATTTTAGCGTCGAAGTATCGACGTTTTGCTTTTGATGGCCTGCTGGCTCAGGTAGGCAGCGTTGAAGGTGATGACGTCAGAAACACAGTGGCCCGCGTGGGAATCCACTAAAAATATTTAAAATTTATTTACAGAAAAACTAGGTGACTTGCAACCGCCTGACTTGGCATATATTATAACATTAATGAGGAGAATATATGTTGAAAATTTCATTGAGATCAGTGGACACTGAAAAATCGCCGGAGTTGCTCTTTAAATATGATTATGTAATTCGTCATAATTGTTCTCGCATACGCATCTATTTCCTGCAGTGTAAACACATATTAAAGCTTGACTTACAATTGACGACACGGTTAGTGAAGGCTATCGTTAAAATGTCACTAAGTTTAGGAAGTAGGATGTTCAACACAAGAGAATGAGATGTATGTTGCCCACGAGTCCCCACGAGACGTATGGTTGTTTATTCGCGGTCTGTCTGCCACGGCTTTCGCCAGTCGCAAGTCACCACCACGACGGAGAGTGAAGGAGATGAAGAGGAAAGCATACGCGAGAGATCTTATACACACACACACACACACACACACACACACACACACACACGCACACACACACACACACACACACACACACACACACACACACACACACACACACACACACACACACACACACACACACACACGGAACAAGAAATAACACACAAAAGTAATGTTGGTAGCATAGGTTTAGAGTGCCGTGTGCCGTGAGAATATAAATACAAGCTTGGGGGCGTGTCCTCAGGCTAGCCACACACGGAACGTCTTGCACGGACGTTTCCTTATGATTGATTGCACCTACAGATCACCCTCTTGGCACTGTTCTTCCTGATGGTTAAGACCATCTCGCTTAACTATTCGTAAGGCCTTAGGTGCCAGACCCACAAGATTTTTAATGACGCAGGGCATAGTAAGGGGGCTCCCGAATGTCCTACTACCAGGAGTTCAAAATTCTTCTCATATTGCAGAAGACAATGACATAAGGCGTTTCGCCCCCATCGGAATTCGAGCGCCACGGCTGAGACCGAACCGTTGTGTTGGTTCAGCAGCCGGAACCCTAATGCCATCTTTCCGGTTAGAAAGTCCAGGCGTGGTTGCGATGGCTACTAGCATCCTAGCAATAAGCAAATGACGTGGTGAAAAGAACACTGTACGACTGCTGTCCTGTCTTTTCTGTTTTATCTCGTCCGTGGTGAATTTGTCCGGTGTCCCATAAATATTCTTATCAACTCGCCAACCTTAGTTGCTTAATACAAGGCAATGCTAGTAGACTGCGCTATTTTTTTCCAGCTTATTTTGAGCCTATAATCAATGCACACAACAGCTTTTCGGTGGTCGTCAAAGAAGCGCTGAGTTCGGCACTTTGTTTTAGCAGTTCCCAATGCCCAAGCGAAAGTAGAGCAAAGCCCTGACGGACCGGAGGTAAATATTATCACTAGTTATGCTCTCTGAAATGTAATGTACACACAGGGGTCACTATTGCAGGGAACCATCCTTGAAAACCTAAAGTTTGATTTACAGTCCGACTTACCTCGAGTATTTGAACACTTTCATCACTCTGTAAGGCACTGAGAAGTGTTCTCGCCCGGCAGCCATGCGTGCGTATGTCCTTGGTGTAAAGGCGCTTCAACACTGCAGTACGTCACGTGGTGTGAAAACTTTTCCACGAAAACTTTTGTATTGTTTGCCTTTTGTATTGATGGTGCCAATAGTACATCGCACGTCGAAAGCATTGGGGGTTTAGCCAATATTGGTGTTTCGCTTATCCACGGGAGAATGTGCAGGTGCGCTTAAGTCGGAAAATGCGCCAGGCCTGGAAGTAATCTGTACGTTTGCGTAGGGAGCCAAGCTCGACGATACGTGTGCGAGAACCAAAGGGAAGTGGAAATAAATTGAAAGCATAGAAATAGCGTATGTAATTGTGAAATGGTCATCAACAATTCTTGAAAAGACACTCTATATAATAAAATTGAAAAATAATAAAGCGTAAATGGAAGCCAGCAGACAAAAACACAAAAGCCATATAAATGGAAAAGGGAGAATGCAACAAGACAAATAGAAATCTAGATCTAAGCGCAAATGCTCCCGTCATTGCTATGAGGTAGCAGTATAAAAATATTCCTTCACAAAGCACGACGCGATGCTTTGAGGTATCTTTTGGTTCACCCCATACGTTCACCCGAACACAGGGCCTAACCTTTGTGTGCAACCAGATACCTGTTTAATGAAAAATAGAAATCTCTTCCTAGTTTCGCTCTGTGACTTTCCCGAGCATGAAGGCGCCAGACAAAAAAAAAAAAAAAAAAGCTCTGGCGGGTGCGTACTGCGAAACAGAAATTGAACTGTGCACGAAAAATTCCGTACGCAGAGTGTCATGGATATCCTGCCCTAGTGTTTTAAAATCGAAGTAGCAAGATCTCTAGAACAATCGTGACCGCAGCACATGATTTGTGCGCACGTGTACTTAAAAGCAGCATTCGTAAGGCTCCAGCCTTGTATTTGTTATGCGAAGGTGACGTTGGACAACAAACGGTGTGCGAAAATTTGGTACAAAGAATGCAATGCTCCCTCCTTTCCCTCCTAATATAGCGAATATGACATAAAATGGTGCGAATGTATCAATAAAATGTCTAATACGTTATGGCACCAATAGCTTCACAGGCCTGTCATTTACGTCGCAATTGGGAATCATAACGCACCCTCG
This sequence comes from Hyalomma asiaticum, assembly GCA_013339685.2. NCBI lineage: Eukaryota > Metazoa > Arthropoda > Arachnida > Ixodida > Ixodidae > Hyalomma > Hyalomma asiaticum. Next base: position 95,026,702 of record CM023483.1, on the reverse strand, counting down.
TTGTTCTCCCCGAATATGAAGTGAGGGTATGGCGCACACACATTTCATATGAAGGAAAGCCGCATGGTTCACTTACAACCATAAATTTTGACACTGATGTCGTTTCACAGATTGGAGTACGCGGACGGCCTTCTTGTTTCGTTAGTAACGGAGACAAATTTCTACGGGGGCGTGATCGTTGGCGTGCAAAATCCATGTGAGATATTAGTGCTGTAAACACGACATACGGTTCCGTATTTAATAATGCTCGGTGCATCATCATGGTTGCCATCGTCATCACATAATCTCTGAGCCTAAGCGCGGCACAAACATTTCCCATATTACTTGAATGAACTCAGTCCTATCAGTACAAGTAATGTAATTCCCTCCTCAAACAATGATATTAAAATGCGAAATACATATTATACTTATCACTAATGGCATGTGCGTCTGAGGACCGCGATAAAAAGACGAACAATATAAGGATATGCTGCACCAACGATGCCAGAATTCTTAACGTTCTTAAGGGACACAGGATTCAGTTTTCAACAAGGTAGGGACGTCTGCAGAGCGACTAGCAACTCGGTCTACAATGACAGATAAAGAAGGAAGTGTCATTGCATGTAGATATGCGTGCCGACGGATACCTCGATAATAACGTACGTAGATGGAAACGTTCCGCACAGGCGACGATGGAGAGAAATGCTATTGATAAACTTCGATGAAAAAATCGCAATACAGGAAAATAAGAACTCGAGATAGCACTCTTCTACACTCGCGTAACTTATGCACGAGATGTACTAATGTACAGACACCTATTTTAAGCCATGTAATCTACATTTAGGGAGGCAATTTCTCGTTCGAGCTCTCAGAGAGTGGAGATTGAGGGTTTTTGAAACGGTGCGGACGGTAACATTAAAAAGTGTACTTTTCCTAGCTCGAAATCGCCCATTTCATAGGGACACGGCTATAAAGAGACAGAAAGATTGTGTGGATAAAAACGAAGCAGTGATCGAAAACCGAAAGTTGCAAAGCGCTGTAAGAAAATTATGCGTTGTCTAGTAAGGCGGGAGCTCTCTCTAATGGTATATAGTCCAACAGGGCATGCAAGGAATTCTGGGAACAGCTTCCAACGATTCTTGAGGTCAACCTAAGACAGAGCTTATTTTGTGGCTGAGGACTTCCTAACGCTACTTTCTGCTCCCTAGAGGAGACATTATGTTTAATATTTTAATCCAGCTAGCCACAGATCGTGAATGCCTCTCTGCTGCGAGAAGTCCTGCCACTCATCACATTAGCTAGAGGGAAGCACCGAAACAGAAGCAATAAACATTGGACTATATTTTGCCAACATGCGTCGTTAAGAAATGCGAAAAACACAACCAATCGCTCAAGAATAAACTGGAGGCAAAAGCAATGTTATCGCCGTTTAACTGGACGACTGATTTTTTTTTTTGCTGTCATTATGTAAAAAAAATGTGGCAGAGCCCTGCGTCAAAATAATCAGTATAATACAAACGGGAAGTATCCCTTCGCATAAGCATTTGAATGTTTAGGGTTACATCGAGGTGAACTCGTACATTACTGTCGGTGTTGCGCTGGTACGGCACCGTTTGACGTGCGTGAACTCACGTTCACACATGACCTCCATAACCTTAAGGGCCAACCCTTTGTGTTAACTGAAGTAGTTTATCTAATAAGTCCGCATAGTCTATAGGAAATGCTGCGCGACAAAGACATCAATCATATTTACTTACGCCACATTGACCCGTAAACGTCGCTGCCGCGCTCTGGCGCCTAGCGCAGCAGTTTTCTTGTTTCCATCACGTTCGAAGAGCGGTCGGCGGGCAAACTCCACCCATTCAGAAAGGTGATCGGTGCCCTACCACTGCGTTATCGGCGCATATATGCTCGTAGCTGTGGGAACGCGGCTAGGCGCGCGCCTATGCGCGCGTGCATCGAGGCCGAGTTTGGAACGCTCCTGGATTGGTGCCGCCATCCAGAAAAGACGAAGTAAAACTCCAGTGATCCAATTCGCCTCTCCTGGATGGCGGTACCGTTCGAGGCAACGAGTGCCTGGGTGCGCGAGTGCTGAGCCGGATTGAACAAGAAGGAATATTAGGCGCGTTCGTATACAGCGTCGAGGCTTTGCGGTGTTTCTGGTATTGTTGGCGCTCCGGGCGCCTTTCGTTGTGGCGCGGCAGTCTATGAGTTCCATTCCCAGCACAAAGAAGTTCTTCTAAGTATTTTTCTTTGTTCTTACATCTTTATTTTACTGGGTCATATCCGTTACGGTAGTGACGTATGGGGTCGTGGTGGACCCCGGCATAAAACACTTTTCTGTCAGCAAAAAGTTCTGCGATGCAGACAACACCACCTCCGTCAAAGGCAGTAGCGACTTTTTTAGCTTATAAAAGCCATTGGTACCTCTTAGCATCATCAGTTCTAGGGCAGTGTGAATATGATTTCGAACATATTAATCTTCTTAGTACTCACGCAATATTCTACCATAGAAATACTGGAATGCTCATGCATAGCTGCGAGACCAACTTCAAAGGAAGCGGGTGTGCAAGTTGGAATATTTTGTTATTTTTCCGCCTTTCTTCTGTTAACTAGATGCACGAATTATTTCTTTTTCAATATTGTGGGCTGTGCCACTTGGTTCCCTCCTGACTTTTGCTGTTTCAAGTATTGGATGTTTCGACCAAAGGTCCTGAAAAACACATTCTAGTGGTCCCCGAAGGCACCACTCGCAAGGAAGCTACAACATTTCTTGTTTAGAAGCGTGAAAAACGTCTGAAAAGTTGCCTAGATTGGGCTATGAAAATGCTTGACACCACTCACACAGCCAAAGCTATACTAGGATTTTGGTATTTGCGTGTCCTTGATAACATCCCGCACGTTTCGGCGCCTCGTACCATGCGATGCTTGCTTAAGGCCAACACTCAAACGGCTGTTTGCGCTCTGCTTCAAATTGGAATCCTCGGTTCCCCCAAAACTTCTTGGAACTATGAAAAGCAAGCGCGAAAGTGCAAAGCGGGAAACGTTTTAGCGCGGAACATTTTATATATTTGCCAACGCCCTTAAGAGCATACCCGCTGTTATCACCATGCCGTGCTTTCAGAGTTCACTACTTGATCCCGCGTCCCGACACTTTCATTTTATGGTGTGTATTGCACGCGGCCCCATTCAAACGAAGCAACTGGGGGTTCTTCACATTTGCATACAGGTGGCGCTTTGATGACGTTAGGTCTACGTTGCTTTCCCTCTGCAGCGGGAACTACACTTCCTATTTGCTGTTGTAGGTTCTCTGCGCGCAAAACTTCGAAAGCAAGCGCATTCTTGGTCGTCGCGCGCTCTGGAACAAAAGGTTGCGAACGTGCTACATCGTGGATGGTCGTTAAAGCTGGGCTCAGCGCGTCGCCGTCGCAGTCTGCTACTTCCTTGGCCGTGAAAGCATGCTTGGTATGCACCGACGCACCTCATTACAGAGGCCGCTCGATGAAAACGAGCGTTGTCGCCAGCTGTGCACTTCGAGAGTTCGTAGGTTACTAAAGCCCGGCATCATTCTCGAAGAAGACTGAGGCATAACAAAGTAGCATAAGGCTATTTCGGGGCTACGAGAGCTGACTAGAAGATTTAGAAAAAACGCGGCTTTGTGCTTGTTATATGGAATAATGGTGAGCGCGCGCTCGTAAGCATCAACGTGCGAGATGTTGCTACTGAAAATAGAAAACGCATCGTAGTTTTCAGTTGGGCCAAGCAGAACAGTACTTTCACATTATACCCCTGAGTGCAGAATCGTTAGCTTCGCTTCGTAGCTTGTCTCTCATATTTGATAAGGTATATAGTTTCTCGTATACGTCATTTCTACTTTTGTTCTGCTAACATTACGGCGAAGCTGAGTATCCATTCTGTTTTTCCCTTTGCGAGCAGAAACTCGCCGGCTCGTGGAGTGCGCATGCACCCAATACCGAGAGTGAGGAAACGAACTTCGATTTCCCGTGTGTGGAAGCCCGCCATCGGTTATACATAGAAACTGCGTGTTTTGTAATGCAGGTAGCAAGAAAAAAAAACTCGACCAATCAGACGTTGAGTAGCACGTGCTTGTGAAAGACGGACGGTGTTCAAGCATTGTGCTTGAAACGATGTATTAAATTTGTACATGAAGGAATACGGTCGCTCCTTTGAAACCTCCGCGCCTGGTTGCCCAGCTGACGACAGCCAGGAAAAGTTGGAACCTGTGCAAACGCTCTTGCATGTGGCATGGAATTCTGAGGGCCATGATAATCAAGCGACGTCATTCAAGAGCTACGGTTCGGATATTACGTCGCTTGTCTGCGGGTGTACTGAATTCCATAATCGAGGTTTGATACTGGGATTTATTTGGCTTGGTTATTTTTTCCCCTTCTGTGTAAATTCCATGTGCTAAGGGAACGGGACACGCTACAATATAGTCAAATGCAATTCCTAATCTGCTGAATTACTTCCTTCATATTATTCGCCTGAAGTAATTCATGACGTTACTAAAGTACCGCGCCAAAAAGGTAATTCATTATGTAATTCACTACAGAAAAAGGTAATTTATTTGCGTAATTTCATTAGTACTAATCTGCCATACTTAGACTGACCATCATGGAGAAAAGAGGGGGTGGGGGGCATCTGGGCAAATCTTTTGTTGTTACGCTAGTATTACTGAGCATACAAAAGTTTCCTATGGTTCCTTATTGCATACTCGATGCATGGAATTGTTTCATTCAAGGCCTTTCCGTGGTGCAGTGATTTCGCTTTGACTGTTTTTGTTGCATGCAGAATTCGTTACGTTGGAAATCATTGTTGAGAAATATTTATGCTTGATGCTCTTTCATTGCGCAGCAGTGATGAGCTATTTTAGCGCGGCTGTTCAGTGTAGCCTCGGCATCCTTTTGGCTCAACCTCATTCTGGAGCGTAACTCCGGAGCTGAGCATACCGTAACTATTTCCTGGGTTTCCAGATTTGGCTCCGTCTTGGGTATGCAGTACTGGATCCTGGATCGTGGATGGACGATATAGGCAAACGTTACCACCGGCACCACGGACAATTTGCAATGCTGCGTCATCTTGGTCGTATCTCACCAAAATAGCTTACAAAATTTCTAAGTCGTGCATAAATATTAGCATATTGTTCACCGGGCAACATCGGTGTGACCAGCAAATATGAAGGCGAGGCTACCTGATTCCCTGAGACGAATAGTTTCGCTGTTCTTTTTTAAACTCTGCCTATCGCTACAATAAAAGAAACTGATGACTTTAACGAAACGCCCACGTTCAGCAATGTTACTGTACTATCTACCGTATCCCAGCGGCCGTAAGATTCTGTGATCAAACTTCTTGGCCAATTTTGTTTAGCCGGCGAGACGCTCATACAGGTCAGCAGCAGCGGTGGTGCTGGGGGTGTCAGTGTAATTTTAAAATCAAGCTGGCTTCCTCTCGTTAGTAGGAAAATGTTGTCGCGTAACCAGAAAACGCCAGGTTAACAATTCAAGGCAAACGGCATTTATTTTGCACTCAGGCATAGAGCATAGAGCTCAGTATTCGAATAAGTAAAGAAAGCCACAAAACAAGCATCAAAGCAGCATGATGGGTGATCAGGCCGCTGTTAACAATGGAAGCACCCCCCCTCCCGTTCCCGGTAAAGATTATGTTGCAGGTGCTTTCGAAAGGGCCGTTTCATGTCTTTCCAAGCCCGAGTTGCATAGAAATGCCTCAAGCCAAACAGTTCCTGTTTGGACTTGTTATTGGTCAAGAATGTAGCGAAAATATTCCCGGAACAAATCGCGGTCTACCGCAGCGACCACAGAGCGATATTCAGGGTCATTACTGTAAAGAAATATTAAAACATATCCCAGCCCCCCCCTTTCCCCGTCCTCATGCGTGGTGTTCAACAGAGCTTCGCTGTACACTCGCGTTAGCACGGCAAAATAGCGGTCAATGTCTTTATCTCACTTCAAAGCTTCTCTGAAGAGATAATAAGGATCAGTGAATGATAAGAAGCGTCCCGAATAAAAAAAAATGCGTGGGTGAGATCTCTATAAAACCACTTTATAGTCAGTTGAGCATACACCTAAACATGATGCTACCAGTTGAGTACTAATCGCTTATTTCTTTAATCAAAAGAAGAGGCGTGCAGGACACGGACACAAGAAGAGCAGTGAACACCACGAACGCCGACTAACAACTGAAGCACAGCACAGAGGCGAAAAAGAAGGAAGACACACAGCTTATCTGCGCATGCTCGGAATGGTAGCGCCACCTGTCATACTGTTACACGTGCCGTTCTACGCGATAGACAACTGCTAAGACATTCTATCTCCTCTCTGTTTAAGATAATCGACGGTTGACTCACGCATGCACTTCCACTAATACTAATATGCCAGGCCTCAACCAATAAACGCGTATCTTCGTTCCTATGCCTGTACAGGATCTCGGTTTTGTCTAACTCGGGCATGCAGCTACAGACCTGGCAGTGCAAGGATAGATTGGACGGCGTCCCACCTGATAGCGACCTTCTGTGTTCAATTAATCTTTGATTAATACAACGCGCGGTTTGTCCTACATAAAAACGTCCGCAGCTAAAAGGAATCTTACACACCACACCCATGCGACAGTCGGTGAAATTGTTCTTGGCTAAGTGCTTAACCGGACAGATATCTGTTCGCTTCTTACCTTCCATCTGCTCATTTCTTCTATGCACGGCAGCACAAACCCTTCCTAACTTATTGGGAGCCGTAAACACAACATTAACCCCATATTTACTTCCTACTTTCTTAAGCCTGTGCGAAACTGCGTGGATATACGGAATACTCACGACCTTTTTCTTGTTAATGTTACTCTCTGCTACAGCTTTAGTTCCGGTCGAAATCGACTTCTTAAGACGTTCTGCTACTGTGGCTATGGCTAGTCTAGGGTAACCTGCATCTAAAAGGCGCTCGACCTGCGCATTAAAGCTAATGGTCAAACGGTGCACGCACGACTTTGATAGGGCTGACTTTAAACAGGACAAGGCTATTCCGTTTTTTACTACTTTGGAATGCTTGGAGTCAAAGTTTAACAACGGCTTTGATGCTCTAGGGGAATACTGCCAACACACGTGATTCTGCTCAAATGACAACGAGATATCTAAAAACTGTATTACGTTTCTCTCCGGTAGTTCTTTCGTGACCCTTAGACCATCTCCATTAAGTTTAAATTGATCGCTTACATAGGTGACGACTGATTCAAAATCATTCTTGCTAGAAAGTACCAGGTAATCGTCCGCATACCGAAATCTTCCTTCTTTTTCTTCCTTCTGTCTTCCTTCTTTTTCGCCTCTGTGCTGTGCTTCAGTTGTTAGTCGGCGTTCGTGGTGTTCACTGCTCTTCTTGTGTCCGTGTCCTGCACGCCTCTTCTTTTGATTATGGAATGTTACCAACTCGCTCAACTTTCTGTCCTTTTTCGCTTATTTCTATTTTATGCTATCTCTAACCAAGTTTCGCACACCCCTAAATTTAGGAAGAGAGCCCATTTCGTCATAGAGGTACAAAAGTTCGAGACAATTCCTTTTTTTTTCTTATGGTGGACCTTATCTCATTTTTATATTTTGGTCCGGCAGATATTAAATTCATTGATAGTTACCACAACACATCAGAATCTCTTTAGTGAAACAATTTATTCATACACGCGTTAAATGTTATCGTGCAGACTTTCAATGAACGGCAGTAAGGAGCTACGCACGATTACGGGGCTTGGCATACAACAATTATTTTATCTTCCTCGCGTTTCCCATTTGCAAGGTTTAACCGTCAGAGCCACAGTATAATTTAAATTCGAATAAAGACGTACTCTGCCTAACCACGAGCACTTAGCTACGTTCTGTCGCCATATCTCTGCAAAGGCTTACATTTAAACACAGCACTCACATAATCACACCGAACGTGTCTCCAACTAGCCCGAATTTCTGAAGGCGGCATCCGCAGTTCTTATTCACACGTATGGCCTTGGCTGACGCTCACTGTGAGGAGATCGGTCTGATGGTTGGTTGGTTGATTGTTCCTCTGAATGTTCGCATACGGCTGTGCACGTGTATTTTCGTCTTCTCTTGCGCTGGCATTAGCACTACCTTGTTCCCTTGCGCAGACAACTGCGTCCGCAATCGCCTCTTCTCTCCTACTGGAATTTTCGTGTGAAATTTTTTCTTCCCTATCACTGGACTTTGCGCATGCAATTCCTCCTTTTTTACTCTGGCATTTTGCGGGGGCAATTGTTATCTCGCGCCGGCACTTGCGAACGCACTTCCTTCTTCTCTTCCGCTCGACCCACTCTTGCCCCGAGCCAAGTACGGTTTGATTTGCTTCCGAGTACTTCGTGTCATCGACAAAACAGGGACACAGTACAATGCAGTAAAGCTCGTGTGCGCCATTCATGAGTGAACTTCCTTGCTTTCGCCCAACCCACACTTGCCTTCAGTTCAATCGTACTTGCTCGTTATACTGTGGAGCCCCATTGGCGGCTTTTAAAATAAACACCGTGAGACACTCAAGTCAGACGTTTCCGTAACCTCATCAGGAAGCACTAAGACGCAACCAGCAATTTAGGAAAACTTTAATTGACCATCGTGACTGAACCGCTGATTAGCATAGGGTCCGCCGCACACTTGCGCTTCTCTAGTTTACTGGTTCAGCTCCGCCACGGTGGTCTAGTGGCTAAGGTACTCGGCTGCTGATCCGAGGGTCGCGGGATCGTATCCCGGCTGCGGCGGCTGCATTTCGATGGAGGCGAAATGTTTAGGCCCGTGTGCTGTGCGATGTCAGTGCACGTTAAAGAACCCCAGGTGGTCGAAATTTCCGGAGCCCTCCACTACGGCGTCTCTCATAATCAGAACTGGTTTTGGGACGTTAAACCCCACAAAACAACAACAGTTTACTCGTTCAATCTCTACGGGAGCAGCTTCGGCGAATATTTATATTTGATCTCCCCATATGCGTACCACCTAAAACTCCTAACAAGGCCCGAATGTTGAAAAAGTAACAACCTAACCCTTCAAGACTCCACTCTAATAAATGTCGGAAGTTGCGGAAGTGGCGAAGCAGTCGGAAGTTGCGGTGATTGCGAGGAAGCGACGTGTGTAGATATGTTAGGCGTACATGACGCAGTATTACTTGACACAAAATGAAATGTATAGAATAAGCATGCGTCATAAAAAATATAGCCCTCAGTGTGGTAAAGTTTCGTCTCTATAATCTAATCTCAACGGGAAATCCGTTCTCTCAGAAGAAATAGATTACCTCATGCGATATCGATTTCTTTCCAAGTACTTCGTGTCCTCGGTGATTAAGGGACGCGGTACAATAATCACGCAGCAGTTCTGAATCTTTTATGTCCCCTATTGCGTAGCACTTCCGGTTGACGGTTGTGATTACGTCAGTCGTGCAGGCATGACAGGCAATGTGTGAATCCTATCCGAGGCATCGGAATATGGACGGATGAGAAGCTGACCGGGGGCGGGCGCTATCGTAATGCGGAAGCAGCGGTGCTAGTGCTAGTCTGTCCCCCATGCAGTGTGACAGTGTGTGCATGCTTGACTCTTCTGTCTCGGCTTCACAGGTTCGCTTGTGCTATCGGCCTGCCAGCTCAACTTTTCAGCACCTACAAGTGCTCCCGCGCTTGCAAGGAACCGGCCTAATCACCAGCAGGGTGCCTCGTCAGGCTCTTGGCGTGATTCTGGCACCTCACCGCTGCCCTTGGATCTGCGCCTGCGCCTGGTTACCTGCATCTTGGCTATATAAACGTCCTACCGACCACTCAACCACATTCGGCAGCAGCGGTGCGGCAGTGTGACAGTGTGTGCATGCTTGACTCTTCTGTCTCGGCTTCACAGGTTCGCTTGTGCTATCGGCCTGCCAGCTCAACTTTTCAGCACCTACAAGTGCTCCCGCGCTTGCAAGGAACCGGCCTAATCACCAGCAGGGTGCCTCGTCAGGCTCTTGGCGTGATTCTGGCACCTCACCGCTGCCCTTGGATCTGCGCCTGCGCCTGGTTACCTGCATCTTGGCTATATAAACGTCCTACCGACCACTCAACCACATTCGGCAGCAGCGGTGCGGCAGTGTGACAGTGTGTGCATGCTTGACTCTTCTGTCTCGGCTTCACAGGTTCGCTTGTGCTATCGGCCTGCCAGCTCAACTTTTCAGCACCTACAAGTGCTCCCGCGCTTGCAAGGAACCGGCCTAATCACCAGCAGGGTGCCTCGTCAGGCTCTTGGCGTGATTCTGGCACCTCACCGCTGCCCTTGGATCTGCGCCTGCGCCTGGTTACCTGCATCTTGGCTATATAAACGTCCTACCGACCACTCAACCACATTCGGCAGCAGCGGTGCGGCAGTGTGACAGTGTGTGCATGCTTGACTCTTCTGTCTCGGCTTCACAGGTTTGTGCATATTTTCCCTGGCTGTTTCTTGCGTTTCATTTATCTCGATTCTAGTTACACTGCCGCTGCTGCTGCCACCGGTATAATCTTTTAACCATGCCAACTGTTTCCGAACTGTCGAAACGCGTGGAACAACTTGAAAATACTTTTAAAGATAGACTTGATAACCTTCTTGACAAGGTAACGACAACTGTAGTGTCCAAGCTAGATTCCCAGCCTTCCTTGATCATTAAAGGGCTGAAAGACGAGATTGAGGGACTAACAAGCAGTCTTGATTTTCTGAACAGGACGGTTGAGTCCCTAAGATCGGAAAAGGAAGAACTAACTGCAATGAACAAATCGCTCATTGCACGTAACGAATCTTTGGAAAGGCGAATCGGCGACTTGGAACAGTACTCGCGTAAAAGCAACTTGGAAATTAAAGGCGTTCCATTCACCCAAGGGGAAAACTGCATGACTATTCTGCAAACTATTGCCTCTAAAATAGATTGCCCTGTTTCTACCAGTGATATTGAAGTTGTACATCGTGTTCCATCTGCGTCAGATACAAAGCATTTACTAGTCCGATTTCATTCTCGGGCCTTGAAAACTGACTTCATAAGCAAAGCTCGGAAGGCTCGCCTTAACACAAGCGACATTGGATTCAGCAAGGCACGAGGCAAACCTGTTTTTGTCAATGACCACCTCACTCCTCAGAACAAGCAATTATTCAGCAAAGCTTTACAACTTAAGAAAGACAAAAGCTGGCGCTTTTTGTGGACTGATGACTGCGTCATCAAGGCAAGGCAGTCCACTGATAGCAGGGTCTTTCGCATCAGGTGTGAATCTGACCTGGCGATATTCACTTAAATTGACTAGAATTTATTTTCCTTTTGCTGTCTCCCTAATCTGATGTCGTACATTTCCATTAGCGACATTCAATCCTGCTTTTCGAACGATCATCATTCAGTGATTCATTTCAACTCGCGTAGCCTTCGCAAACATTTTCATGATTACCAGATATTGTTGTCTTCCTCTCTCCATTCTTTCTCCATTATATGTGTTTCTGAAACATGGCTCAGTGATTTAGATAAAAATCTTTACGGTTTTCCATCGTACAGTTCAGAATATTGCAATCGCATTTCATCGCAACATGGCGGCTCGGCCATGTTTATCCGTTCTGACATTCCATACAAGAGGAGGCTTGATTTGCACTTAAATATCTGTGACTGTGAGTCGGTGTGGATAGAAGTAGACAAGTCTGTGATGGGCTCTGATAATAATATTGTTTTTGGTACCATTTATCGATCACCACACACACCAATTCCTGCTTTTTATGAAGAGCTTGACATTACTCTTGACTCTCTTTCAAAGGAAAAGAAATCCGTTATCATCATGGGTGACATCAACATTAATTTACTTGATGGCTCTTCTCCACATGTAGCTCAGTTTGTAAGCTGTTTCCAGGGTTACGGCCTTGAATGTTTAATTTCGCTTCCCACTCGTTGCACTAATAACAGTTCAGGAACACTTATTGATCATGCTCTTTCGAACCTTCTTCACCCTCCCTCTGCATTTATTATACGAACTAATATTACCGATCATTTCCCAGTTGCACTTTCCTTTGACAATAGTACTCGCATTAATAACGTGAGCTTCGTTACCAATAAGTTTGACCGCGACAAATTTGTTAAATTGGTATTAAATTCTGATTGGTCTTGTGTCACTTCAATGAATAATGTTCAATCAGCATACACCACATTCATCTCCATATTATCCAGCTGCATATCTTCATCGACAACAAGTGTTCAATGCCATAAACGTTACTCCTTCCCTAAGAACCCATGGTTAACGAAAGCATTACTGAATAGCCTACGTAAAAAAGATAACTTATACAAAAAAACAAAAAGACAGCCATTTAATTTGCGTCTGATCGATCGTTATAAGCAGTACTGTAACACACTGAATGCAGCATTAAAGGATGCAAAAAAGCGCTATTATCAAAATGAAATCAATCGTACTGGCTCAGACATTAAAAAGCAATGGCGCCTGATCAATTCTTTTCTTAATAAAACCATCAATCCACCTATAGCCAACATCAACCAAGGAGGTTTAGTGATGTCTAATCCACTAGACATTGCCAACGCATTTAGCGACTACTTCTCCTCTCCTATACCTGTTCCATCCAGTGTACATGACGAACTTGATCATTGTGGCCACTCATTTTTTCTTTTTCCTACCACCCCTGAGGAGGTGAGAAGTACAATCATCAGTATAAAGTCCTCTAGCGCAGGTATTGATAACATATCTGCTAACCATGTGAAGATGGTCGCTCATGTGATTGCAGATGTGCTCACCTACATAATCAATCTAATTTTTGAATCTGGTGTATTTCCCCGAGAGTTAAAGATAAGTAAGGTCATTCCTGTTTTCAAAAAAGGTGACAGATGCTTAATTTCTAATTACAGGCCAATATCCATTCTTCCTTTTTTTAGCAAAGTAATAGAAAAACTAATACATGTTCGACTGTCTAGCTACCTTACAAAATTTAACCTACTTCATCCCAAACAGTTTGGGTTTAGACAGGGATATTCGACTAACTTAGCTCTCATTTACTTCACAGAAAAATGCAAACTAGAAATTGATAACGGTAACTTCGTTGGTTCTGTTTTTTTAGATTTTACTAAAGCTTTTGACACACTTAACCATGACATTCTCTTCTCTAAACTTTCATCTTATGGCATTGGTGGCAATTGTCTCAATCTCTTCCGCAGTTACCTATCCGATCGACAACAATTAATCTCCATCGCCGGCATCTATTCTGCTAAAAAAATAATTAACATCGGTGTTCCACAAGGCTCAATTCTAGGGCCGCTTTTATTTCTACTCTACATTAATGATCTTCCGCAGTGTCTAACCACATCAACAGAATGCATTTTATATGCCGACGACACCACTCTTTTATTTCCAGACAATTCAATAAGCAACATCACAAAAACTCTTAACGTTGAACTTCTTAACGTTAGTGCATGGTGTGCTAAAAATAAGCTCTTGATAAATCCCTCCAAATCTCAGTTCTTAATTTTTAATTCCAGGTCAATAAATAACGCCTAAGTGTCACCGCTTGTCATCAACTCGTGTCCCATCCCCCTATCAGATCACTGTTCTTTCCTTGGAATTAAGCTCGATTCCCGGTTAAAATTCAACTTGCACATCGAAGAACTGCAACGAAAAACATCATATGGTATCAGGGTACTACTGAAAGCTAGATGTTATTTTGATTTGGCTACTTTGATCAGCTTATACTACGCATTCATACACAGTCATCTTAATTATTGCATTGCTTCATGGGGTCAAACATATCATTGTCATCTTTCTTCTCTCCAACATGTACAAAATCAAGCTATTCGCATTATCACCTGGAGTACCCGACGTTCTCATGTTTCTGATCTTTACCGTGAGCTAAACATACTAAATATTGATAACCTGAACAGATTTAATGTGTGCACATTTGCCTATCGGGTAGTTAAAGACCACAACCTTCTGCAATTTGTTCTCATTCCAGACCTTACTAATTCCAACATTACCCGCTTTTCCTCAAATAACAACTTTTTACTTCCCAAGGTCCGAACTAACTATGGTTCTCAACGACTAGCTTTTGTTTTAATCAAACTGTGGAATTCTTTGCCATACAACATTAAATGTGCTTTTTCTGTGGCATCATTCAAACATCAGCTTCGCATATTCATTTTTAAAAACACCACTTATTGAATGTTCTTAAAGTACAAATTTATTCTGTTGTTCTCGTTGTATTTGATTGGTGTTTGCTTTGTATTTTGTTAGATTTTCACACCCTTACTGTTTTATGCTTTCCATTATATTACTGTTTGCCTAAATGTCTGATTCGCTGTGTTTTTTGTTAATTTTTTTCTTCTTTCATTTCTTACTTTATACTCTAAATATTTCCTGTTTGCTGCTAAGTAATGTTCTTTTTTCTACCATTATAATAAGGTCCCCTTACAGTGTTTACACTATGGGACCTTTTTCTGCATAATAATTGTCTATGTCTGTGTATACATGCATTAACTTTTGAATAAATAAACTTCAAACTTCAAACTTCAAAAAAAAAACCGCAAAAAAACATACATCTTGATGATTGAATACGAGGAATGTAGGAATGTTCTCCCATTCAAACACTGTAATAATATCTATTTGCTGAAAGACGTTCTTTGAAGGTTGTCACTAGTTACACCTAACGTGCGTTCATTACCGGCAGCAATCAACACCCCACGGTAGACTTTCCATATAAGGATATTTTTCGGACAAATATGAACGTCTAATTTACTCTTATTTGTGAACGTTTAAGCTACAAGTTCAAATTTGAAAAGAACACGGAAAGAAAAATATGAGGTCTAGTTCAGCCGTTGTAATCGCTTACGTGTCAATAGTGCCTGGCTTAGTTTAACGATATGTTTTCCAAACAACACATATTGACACTCGCGTAGATGTTTGTGCAGGTAATTCATGGACCTCTTTATTTTACATTTTAAGTTGGGATGAATTCAATAGTCTTCAAAACGTTCTCGACAGAATTGAAGAGTCGGCACTAAATCAAACGGAGCGCTTTCCTATGAGCGAGTGCGTGCGAGAGATGCTTACGAACGTCTGAATCTGGCAATGACAGCGCTCGAGCATATTTCACGATTTCAAAGGATATCACATTAGGGTTTTTCTGTGCGCGAGCAAAGAAAGTCAGTTCGCGGCCGTTTCAGCGATGAGCGATGTTTACTGTACTGGAGTTGAAAACTACCGTGTACAATGCGTTTCAATTCTTTAAGCAGGCGCTCACATCTGTAAAAAACGCGTTCTTCTCATGGAAACTGCTGTGCATTGTGGTGCCCACGGACTTGCAATACAGTAATACTTTCATACAAGCACGAAATAAGACGGGTTCTAAGAGAATAAGCTGAGTAAAATGGATTTTTCTTGCCGAGGCTTTCCACATGGAAAAGAAGAAAAGGAAGGGTAACAGAAATTGAGGGAGAATAACTTGGGCAAAGGCAGATTGGCTACTCCCCACTGGGAAGGGCGAGATTAGAGATTGGAGACGGTTTTAAAGAACCTTATGCATGTATAACTACTAAGTCGCATGTATAACTACGACTAGGGTAGGCGTAGTGAACAAAATTAAAGCACTATTAGAAGCCATTTGTGGTTGCCACTTTCAGCTTATAAATGTAAAGATGAACATAACGTAGGCAAAAGAAGGAACCTGACCGGCGGCGAGCAAGACCATGACATTTGTAGCATGCGTTCCACTAGGAATGCTACGATAACGGCTGCTTCTTCGCCCAGTTCATCGCTCATACTTTCGATAGCTGGTGCATAGATTTGTCGACGCTCTGTGTGCATTAAGAAAGCATCGTGGGAGGAAACAGCCCATAGCAAGGCACACTTGAATGCGATGTAGCGTTCGGCCGGCTAATGTTTCTGCCGACGCCAGAGCCTATTCATCATCACGCGGATGTGTTTCTACTGAAGTGCATAATGACGCCAGTGGAATTGTCACGAAGTAGGTACCACTTCAGTTCCATGACGATGACGAACGTGTCGCTATTTATTCGAGCACTTCCCAGTGTGAGCATGGATTCAATCAGAAGTTTCATTGCTACCTGGGAACGTTCCTTTACAATCGCAAGCGACCCTGATGTCTTGGAGGGTAGTTACCCTTCGTAACTCATAAAGCAGCCTAGCACGGTGGACTCTAGGCTTGCAGAATATTACCCCATTGCTTTGTGCAAAAAAATAAAGGAGATGTGACGATCACGCGGATTGTCTATTGTGTCCACGGCGGAAAATAACCGCGACTCATTCGAAACCCCGCTGCGAAATGCTCTTGGATATTATTCAATAGCTGCGAAAATTATCAGTGTTAGGGGCGGCCTAGAAAGCCTTATGAAAATGCTTATAGAGATTTAATTCAGGCTGTATTGAGTTTGCTCCATAAGATGTATCATGTACAAATTAATTCCTATCGACCTTTCCTATTGAAAATCATAAAGAGATTGGCCAGCATGTTTCAATCGGAAGTCTTCTTTCGCGTTCCAATTAAGCGTATTTTGAGTAACTCAAAAGGACCTATTGACCTGCAACTGAGCTTGTTTTGGCTGCTTTTAATGAGTTGCAATTGAAACAGCAGCAAGGATTGGATGTTCAGCTTTATTTAGCTCGATCAAAAGACGCTGGTACTCAATAACGCAAACCGCAATTGTAAAAGAAAAATAGCCTGCATGTATCTACGGCGGATTTATATTCATAAACTTGCGTGCGCAGTAGGCACACACAGACTAGTAGCATAGCAGGCACATGACCTCAATAGGTACGTACAACACTGCAGACTAGGGGCATGAGTAAGCACGTAATGGGAGGAAAAGAAAAGACTACGAGTGCTACAACGTCCTGCACGTTTTACACTGCATGATCTACACACACACACCGCTAAGATCAAGGTAAGAGTCCAACGAAAAGAATAAACGTCTGCCACGTGTGCCTCTTTGGTAAGAAAATCGAAAATGCTAAAGAGTTCAAGAAAAAAAACACATTCAAGAAAACCTTATTAACAAAACATACAAGGAGAATGAACAATACTTAACGCGCGATTAGAAGAGATAAGAAGTCCGATGAGCCGTAAGAGTACTTGCTAACACGTGGGCTTATCCGTGGCGTGCGAGCCGATAGTCCATAGAACAAGCAACGGGCTGTCGATTCCTCGCTACACTGATCTCTGCTGAAAGCACTGGTGGGCTCATTCGGCGTGTCCGTGTGCTTGCAGAAAACACCACCTTAGTAACCTCACCCTTCGGCCACCCTAGTCACACCACGACCGCACGCGCACACTTCACAAAAATTCTGCCGCATGTTGGCCCACGTTGGCCCTGCGCGACAATATCCTGTCGCCACCACTGACACGTTTCATACATGAGCTGCAACGCTGGGAAAGCTACGGAAGTAGTCCGTAAAGAAAAGGAGAGGTGTATCGCGCCGACACACAAACGAGAGACGCAAAAGACAGACTCGCACATTTCGATTGTTTCCCCTGCAATTACGAGCGTGTTTTGTTAAGCTGATCAGAACTGTATTATGATGTGAGGCTGCGAGCGAGGCATTTATTGTTTTTCGCTCCCGCAAGCAACGCACTACTTTTTGGTCGCGGAAATACACAGAGTAAACATGAGCACAATCTTCTACAGCGCTGCACGTGCAGGCACGCGCCGCGACTGCCTACCGTGACTAACTTGATGCGAGTTTCGGTACACAAAGGGGCTCGCCGTCTGCGCCCCTCAGCCGGAGGGGTGAGCGCTGTCCTAGGGACGCTTTTCCAAAATAAAGTTGTTTCTACCTCTACGAGTTTCCCTTGACTGGCACATGAAAGTTTCACGTACCCTCAGTAGTTGATATGCGTGACAGGCTTTATCTGTGTTTTTATCTTAGTTTATATTCAGTTGCATTAGCCATAATAAATTCGCTGTTTATAGAAACATGCCGTACGCACGGAATCAGCGAGAATATTTTTTTTCTCACAGCTTCCGTGTAGATTGTGATCATGAACGCCACGCATTTCGTGCCTGAAAAGACATGCTTGCCTGCAGATTTAAGTAATAGATGGCTGCTTCAGTAAGGGTTATAAATATAATGACAAGATTGGGTTATGCGCCGTACAAGGCGAGTGTTCCCGAAAGTGTGTTCCGCGAAAAAAATCCACAAGAGAATGTTTCAGACAGCACCGATGCTATACGTCACTCCTAATCCCGGTCGGCCATGGTAGCAAACACTATACAAAAGATAAATGTTGTGAATGCGACATCAGAAGTAAAATGCAGTTGTTACTAAAATGAGATTATTTTGGCAGCGTTCAATATAGGGTCAATAAGATTTCCACTGAGTGTGATTTAATTAAACCTTGCATAAATTTTGACCATTCAGTTGGTATCGAGTGAGAGTTAATTGACGCTTTCTGTTGTTATGCCTCTTAAATTTTCATTGATTGCGCTCAATAGAAATTGCCGTTTAAATGATTTTCTATAGACTCAAAAGGAACTCGATACGCAGTCAATTGAAACGCAAAGTGCATATTTGTAAGCGAACGCTTCGCGTAGCTTCTTCATCCTGTGGCCGCTTACCCTATGCTTTTCCAGCAAGCTGGTATGGACCTACCGTCCACGAGACGAACAGCTCCTGAACCATTGTCTGTGTTATCACCTAATGTATAAGCCGAAACCACTGCGATCATTCACACCACAAATTCCTACGTCACTGCCTTCTTTTAAGCGGCGTGCTTCGTCCCCTTGGCATCGTCCACCTCTGTAAATGCATAGAATGAAATCAATAAATAAGCATAAAAATCGCTCATTTACCGTATGTTATCCCCTTTTTAAGGTCGCAGTGACTGCGATCCAGCAAAACCCAAGTGCCGGATTTCGCTCGCTTGCAGCGGCGCTACCCTACGACTCAGCCCCAGAGGTTTTCTTTAGCGAAACGGAGACGAACTCGCTGTGTTTCGGGTCAGACGTAGATGAAGATGAATACGGATGTCTCTGGTGAGGATCACAGTTCGACGACTTTCCTGAGTTGCATCCATCATCTGGGAAGTAACATGCCTCGTCGTTCACCCTATGTATCCTATACTCTGAAGGCGACACCGCCAAACTGAGCGTGTGCGTAACAAAGATTAACCTGCGTGGCCGACCGCATACGTTGACTGTTAGACGATTTCATAGCAGTCTGTCCACACAACATATTTCATTCTCTTTCTTTGACTGTTATTGCGGTAGTACAAGCTATTATGGAAATATTGATCGCAGCACTCCCTTTGCAGAGTGGATGCTAACGTAGGAGCAAGGAGAAACGAAGCGTGATCGTGAAAGTCTGACAAAAATAAATTAGTGTTGCTGAACAGATAAACTGGAAGGCCCACGTTGCTGCGACGGTTGGGGAGGCACAGGGCGTGAGGGGATAGTATGGGGCGTACTCTTCGCGTCGTTACTTCCGAGAGACAGCAAAGAAAACATAAACAACATAGTAATGATGCCTTGCAGTCACCACTGGGTAGCCCACCGGCGGCCTGACGCCTACGTTTTCTTTTCGCCGGAAAGGCAGAGCCCCGTTTGCGATATAACGCGGGGAGACATCGATGTTCTGTTACCTCATAGTGTGGACTTCTAGTGATATGTTTCTGACCACCATGCGTCACCGCTCTTCCTTGGTTCGGACATCTACTATAGGAGATATCGCTCTGACTGAGCTTGCTAAACGAGATATTCTATGGCAGCTAACATGTAGATGACAGGGCAAAAGTCCAAAATTAAGACAGCAGTCCACATTCAGTTGCTAATAATTAAGCGGTTTTTTAAAGAACATTTTCTCAAAAAGATTATGTGTGCATGTTGGCCGTTATGACCTCGGTGCACCCTGCCAATAGACCGTTTTAGTTTGTCGTTTTTACGGTCCGCTTTGCTCTGAGTTATCCCCCTAAGCCGCAGCGGAGCGGGCTCTTTGCTGCTGCAGCGCCCTCTGGTTATGGTCACCATCGTTAAACAAAACCGGAAAACTATTAGTTGCATTTACGAAGCAAAATAAAAGATTATAAATTTATTTGTTCATGACGTATTTAGAGGTGCGCTTTCAATGTGTTGGCGCTCCATTTTTTCGACAGAAAGGCAAGCACTGACTTCATAATAGCCACTCGTAAGCCAGCAAGGCTGCGTTCGAGATCCATTGCAGCTATTCCTTCTGTTTTGTTCGCTCTTTCGGCGTGAGTGTGGTGGCGCCGTTTCTTTCACCGTTGAAACTGCGTTTGTATAAACAGTGGTGCTTTGACAAGCGTGCTTGAGGACCCCTTTTTGATGGGCTTCTTAATGTGGCCCGAAATCGAAGATTTGTTCTGCCTCGAAGTCTTCCAATACACTTGGCGAGACCCGCTGCCACGACATGGTCCCCTGAACATCGACAGGATGGACAGAGGAAAATGCCGCATGTATTTTCGATTTGAAAGAGATGATGTGCGAAGCCTGTGCCGTGCGCTGCAAGCGCCGGAAATTATATGAACGCCGCAGGGCGTGCACGTTTCAGGCGTTCAGGTACCCTGCCTAACGCTCCGGTGGCTGCCCTATTCGAATAGGCTGCGAGATCTGGAGCCGCTCCTTGGGAGGCATTACTCAAGGGTTTCACCAGACACTAGTGCAGTGCTCGCACACATTGATAATACGTTTGGCCATCAGCTGCTAGATGTGAATAACCACACCTGGCTGGACATCGCTAAACTCGAGCTGCTTTCCTAGGTACGAAGTCTGCTAAAAATGTTGGCTCATTCTCAGCTATATAACACTTGCTCGCAGGCTGTGCCTTCCAAAGGGGCGCTGCTCCACAACTGTTGGGGCTTCTTCGAGGGGACAGCGCAGGCCATTTGCCGTCCATCTAAGGACCCAAAACGGTTCCTTTCAGGGCACAAGCGTTTTCCTGCCCTTAAATAGCAGTACATCATGTGCCCTAATGGCATTATTTGCTAACTGAACGGTCCCAATGTGGGCAGCCGGCATGACGCAGGCAATTTATTTTTCTAAGGCGGGGCCCCGTCCTGTAAGAGCAACTTAAAAAAAATGCATCTTCGCACTTATTCGAGGGAATTTTCTGTGCTGCTTGAGCAAACCAGCTATGTATTTATAAGAATGTTTTGCTGTAGAGCCAACCTGGGAAAACAATGTGGTTACGGCAGAAAGCAGGAAATTATTAAAATTAAAAGGTGTTGCAAAGAGAACCTGAAATAATAATTGTGAACTGTTATTTCGAGATATAGGTGCAGCATAGAAGATCAATGCATGTCGCGATTTTCAAGACAGTGCTGTGGCCCAGTTTTCTTTGCAAGTCTGCAACATGTCTTCAGTTAAAACTCATGTCAGAGGAAACATCTATGAAAGTGCTATCAAGGCGCAGAATAAATGTGCTTGACTGCATAGTAACGCGAAGAAACCTTGCTACTTGAATAGACATCACACCGTCTTCTTTTTTACATGAAGAGAGAGTGTATCCAAAAAGTGCACAGTGGACCGGCGTCTGAACACGTGTGTGAATTTAATGTGAAGTGGCATGAATTTTATGAAACAATCAATGGTGCATATCATGTGGCAAAATGTTTTCATGTGGTCCTATGTTTACAGGTATCCTTAGAAAGAGCCACACCTATAGCAAGCTTGTGAAGTTTGTCAAGGGGCACAAATTTTGTTTGCATGGCGACCCTGCCTATCCACTTCTAGCTCTGCTGCTGAAACCTTATGGCGTGAACGTCTCCTTGCAGCAGCGGGATTTCAACAAGAAAATGAGCTCCATTAGGCAAGCATTTCAATGGGGTTTCGGGAAGATTGCAGGCTTGTTTACTTCCTCGATTTTTGTAAAAATGAGAAACTGAAACGGCAGAATGTGTCACGCATGTACAAAGTTGGCGCAATACTTCCCAATTGCCAGACGTGCATGTATGGCTCACAGGTCTATAGGTATTTTGCAGTTTAACCTCCACCGCTAAAGGAATATTGAAGAACAAAGAACTGAGCTACTTCCTCCGAAAGTGCCTTTATTTCTGCAAGCAGGTAATTTTTTTTCTAGTTCTTCCAGCTTGTTGCTCATATCATGCAAAATTTGAATGGTGCCATTGTGGCGCTGAGCCTCCATCTTCAGCCGTTCTTCAACCAGCGCCACTTAGCGCTGTGCAAGTGCCATGTGCAGTTCTTCGTGGGCCAGCCGTCTGTGCTGCAACTGCACTTTTTCTGGTGGACAACAAACTCGTTTTCTTCTCTCTTAAGCAGGAGGTAAAGTCCTAGGGCTTCGAGACCTTTGATTCCTTTAAAAAGATATAGAAAAAAAGGACATACTTCTGAATTGCTGCAGCTCAAAACTCGTTTACTGTGGAATCAGCAGGTTATTGCAACATCAGCACCATGTTATCACATTCGGCTGTAATGAATGCCAAGCCTCCAATTTGCATTGAAGAAACAAGCACGGAAATTACATGTAGCACGTGTATGTTGTCTCAATGCAACAAGAGCTATCCATCATAAGGTGCAACTCGACAAATCCTGCAAGTTTGATTTCCAATACCTGTCGGAACAGCAGACTGCGTATGCCGCCGCGTTTTCGGCACACGAATGGGCGTTTGAACTTCATGGTGCGCGTCGCTGTCATCCAGGTTCCCTACTTGTGAAGTATCCTGTGCTACCAGGGCATGAATTATTAGCAGAACAGTTAGTCACTGTGCACATTAGCTAAGGTTTTGTGTCCATATATATATATATATATATATATATATATATATATATATATATATATATATATATATATATACTTTAAATTCATGTTTTGTAGTACTTTGTACAATAACAATTGCGCAGAGTAACTAGTGTTGCAGCCACATGCATAAGCACTTTCATGGGGGAATCCCTGCTTGTAGTAGTCTTCAAAAATATACATTAGCACTGTATTAAGGGTGCACTTGCTTCTCGTGTGTTTTTCTGCTACCAACATAAAAGGTAACGGTTTTTTAACGTGCCGTGTTGTACACACTGTGAATTAGTGTCTAAAATATTTTGCTTCCCATGTGCTTTACACATACCTGGTGCAGCAGCCGGCACCTCTTCAGCTGGGCTGGTTATGCTGCTGTCGCCTGCAGTTGCATCATGTCATATATATGGAGAACAGACATATATAGAGAACAGCAAGTCTCATGCTCTTGGCTCATCTGCACACAAGAGAACGAGACACATGGATGAGAATGTCATTAGTACTACGAAAGAACCTTTGAAGTATAAATTTATGAAGACTAAAAAGTAACTTCCTTCACCATAACTGTCCAACTAGATTTTTGTTTTCCCAGTTAATAAGCTTAATACACAAATTTGTATGCTGAAGTTATGCAAGAAATTCAGCAAGTTGAAATAGAACATTATATTATGCTTAAATCCCGTCCTTTCTAATTAACTGTGTGCAGAATAAATGCGCCATACATCCATAACATGGGACTAAATAATGGGTCTGGGATATTTGCCACCTGAGCATCAATGCCACATAATGAAGAGGCACATTACTGAACGATGTAGCAAACTGAAAATTTCCCAGCTAGGTATCCAGTATGACTGCTTTGCAGCACTACCACCGAACTGCATGCTGTCGATCTCTATTCGGAAATGGCCAAGTACTTGATATATGTGCGAAAGCTAAACGCTTAACCGATTTCACAGTACAAGCAGAGGTTGCGGGTTATTGTTAGCGCCTACTCCACATTACTTGCCCCCTTTTTCTGTACGTCGTCTGAGGCCTGGATTGCGGGAGTAGATGCCATGGCCGGATCTCTAATTTGCATAGCCATGTCCTTGCGCGCCTTGTCCAATGCCAACAATCCAACCGGCCGCCGCGGCCCCATGTCGTTTTCCCTCCGCGGTGCGGTTCTTGGTACATAATCGGCCTCCCTCGTGAGGTCCGATGTATCTTGGAACAGCTGCTCCTGCTTCCTGTACTGCTCTTCGGTGCCGGATCTAATCAAGGACGTTACGCTGCGACTATCCATTTCATCTGCAGCACTTGAACAACGTAAAATAGGCGAGAACTCACTTTCTCAGCTTCGCTGTATCTTGGTGCCCGAAGTAGCAGACGAGGAGGTCCACACGCTCTTTGATACTGCGAATCGTGAGCTCACGATGTACTACTTGCACTACATTTCGCAGTGTATCCACCCACGCAAGCTATTGCCGAAGGGGACCCCACATGCGACTTTCTGGAAGAGACAAAAATCTTTGACAATTCGGATATGTTTTCGCGGCTCGCGCTGAGCAGGTGACGGCGCAGCCGCAGCGCTCGCTGAAGGCGTGTCGTCGCCGGAGGCAGCCATCTTGAAATAAGTGAAGTTGCTGCACGCACGAGAGAGGGCGCGCGCTCCGTCCCCCTTACGCTAGCGAAAATGCCAGCGACGCACGGCGCTCCGCTTAGGCTGCTCGTAAGCAAACCATATTCCCCGCACCGGTAACGCGCTTACGGTTAAGCGGAGGACGCATGCGCACTCGCGCCCCCGCTCCGTTTAGCTCCTGAGCGGAGCGTGAAAACGCCAAACTCCCTTATCTCTCAATTGTGAACCCGTTGCGACGGGACGGAACGCGTTCCTACTTTTATTACGCAACGCCAATTATTCCCACCTGTTACCGCAACTTCGCCAAGTCCATGCACCCTTTTCTTAACATGAAAGTGTTCTATGCCGGGTTAAACCACGACCGCAAAACGTCATTTCCGCAACGGAAGTAAGGTAGTGAAATTTGCATGTTAGAACAAAAAACCACTCAGACAAATTTTCTTCGATGCGCTGGGCATCGAACTCACATCCCCGTACTATACGTCGAAAGGAGCCCAGTTCTATACAATTGAGCTATCGGCGCACACTCTCGAAGCTGTACGAACGCAGCTTACGCCCTTTTTCATCGCTTGTTTCCCTGTGCCTTGACGCATTCGCGGCGTTCTTTGGAATGCGCGAGGAATGGCGCCCCCATATAGGAGAGGTCAAGTGAAATACGATGCGCTCTTGCGGATTTGACTCTCCCGAATGGGCACCGTTTCGGTCAGGTTCCAAAGTGCGCCTCGAAACGCGCGCGCGGATCCGAGTCACCGGTCTCCTTTCGTCCTGGATGGTACTCCTCGTGGCCGCGGCCTACGAAGCCTCAATACGCGCTACTCTGTACAAGGTGGTGACAGCCTTCCGCCATATTGAATCACACAAGCCCTTAGACTCAGCTGCGCCGGCGTTCATAAACCGGTTGCGGCGTGCGTCTGGGGTTTCGAACGAAGCACGGGCACCAAAGAGACGCGCAGCCGCTAGCTGTGATTAAAAATTGTATTCCGGCGGTCAATGGGAGTAAGCACCCTGTACAGAGGAGCATGTGTCGAAGCACCCTAGCCGCGGCCTAGTCTGCGAGCGTAATGGCAGGAAAGTGCTGTGTACAGCGCCCAAAGTCGGCAAAGCCAGCAACGACCTTGTCGGGTCAATGTGACGCAAGTAAGGATGACTGATGCCTTTGTGGCCCGGCATTTACGTAAATATCATCTGTGTCCAGTCATTACGTAACATAGTTCAGTTACCACAAGGATAAGGGGTTGGTCATAAATGTTATGGACGCGATGTGGGAACGTGGGTTCATCCACGTCAAACAGTGCCGCACTAGCGAAATGGGCAATTTCCCCTCGATATATAATAAACATTCAACTGCCTATGTGAAGACACATCCCACTTTCGTGTTATACCGATTCCATTGAGAGAGGGATCAGCCACGCTTTCTTTTTCAACGGCGCATTGGCTCACTCTTCTTCTCGTCCACTTCATTGAAAAAAAAGAGCCTACGTAATAAGACGTATAGTTCAGATAGATGGCTTTGCATGATATAGTTGAGTTAAATAAAGTACGCAAACACACAGACAAGGCCCGTTAGTAAGCGCTTCCCTGCGCGTTATTTTTTTTTCCTTTTTTTGCTGATGATTAAAATAACAGGAACAAGGCGTACATAAATACACTGCTAACGAAGGCAGTTGCTTCTCTGACAAAGATAAGTTAATTTGTCGAAAAACAACATTGCCGGTTCAACAATATTTTTCATTGCCTCAATCTTCGATTTTTCGCCGGGCTGTGTTCGTGCTCCGATTATTCATAAATCATTCAAGTTTTTGTGTCAGCGTTAATCGTTCTGTTTGGGATATTTACTACAGAACTTCACGCCTAGAACCTTCCATTTGGGATTCATGCGAACCCGGGAAGCCAGACGGACAGCATACGAGTGTACCTTTTACATTCTACTCCAATTCAAATGAAACACACGGCAGTAAAATAATGAAAACAAAACAAAACAAAGGTAACATGTAAACTATTTCTATGAGTCAAACTAAAGCTGAAGTGCATTTGTTGTTCTCGTGGCATGAAATAAGAAATTTGGTAGATTAAAACGAAGAATGAATATTGCGCTAGTGCTATATCGCTTGCACGTTTTTGATTTGCAGAATTGGATCAGAAGTAAGAATAATACGCAGTTATTAATTACTGCGAAGCTAAGGCAGACCGTCTAGCCGTTGTCAATAACGAGACACTAGCTGTTCATCTTCGCCGTCCTTTCAAAGCGAAAGTTCACTAATTAGTGAGTCTCGCGCTCCTCACGGTAATTAGCTAATTAGGTTGGTAAATTAGACCGCTGTAGGTACGTGTCGTCATTAGGAAGAGTCCACACACCCGTCGACGCGGCCAGTGGTCCGCCCGCTTTTTTAGGCAACACGAATATCATGTGCACAGGAGAAAAATTTTTTGTGTTTCCCTTGATTTATACATTAAAAAATGGAAAACGACGGCGAGACTGGGACAGTGTTTTCTTGTTCTGTTGAGCCCTGAAATATCCCCACTGTCTCTTTCACTCACTACTTGTCTGATTTTTATTCTTAAGGTCAATCTGCACGCGATTTCAATGACTACTTTCTTGACTTCAAAAAGAAACCAAAGAATGAGCTAGAATGCGCTAATGTACTCGGACTTTTCTCCTTTGAAAATGTCATTTTTGCTTTCCCAATGCACGATGCCTACGTACGCAACAATGATTTTCCCTTTCACGTTGTCACTTTAAATATGGTTAACAAATGAGTAAAGCTAACATGATAATCACGAAATTATGCACACTTGGTGCACACTGCCTCTTGCAGCGATCTTAAATTGCTCTTGAATAACGTCAAGATGCGCTTACACAAGGCTGCCATATTCTTTATTTCTATAAACTCAGTGATAGTGATAGGGATGTTGTGGCTCAGGCGGTGTTAGCCTGGCAGACCTGGCCGGCAATTGCTCCGCCCGAGCGTCTCTGTCAATGTCGCATTAGTCACCGCGTGTCACTCAATCCTGTCTCTTGAAGAAATGTTACAAGCAGGGCTGACACCTTCTTGCGAGCCGTCCGTGTACCTTCCGGATATATAATTTGTTTAGTGCTCTCATGTGCAAACCCCCTTTTTCGCATGTTGTCCATGAGTGCTTTTCTCTCGGTGCAAAAGCGCTTGCAGGACCAGATGTAGTGGTCGATGTCTCCCAGTTCATTGCACTCCGTGCACAATGGCTAAGCAGCGCCCCTAACATTAAAAGACGATGCGGAAGTGCATGCTGACCCCGTTCTCACTCGGTACAGTAGAGTTGATTCGCTGCGGCTAAGTTGTTTTGTCGCACAAGGCTGGTGTGGTGGCTTCCACAAAGAACGGAAATGATCTCGAATTGATTGTTTTGCTGATGTCTGATTAAAAAGAGCTCTTATCGTCGGTTGTCTTGAAAGCGCTGCGTTGGCCAGGGCATCTGCTCTTTCGTTGCCGTTGATACCAACATGCGAAGGTATCCACTGGAAAGTTATCCTCATTCCTTTTTGGGCCGCTTTTTCAGTGATACCAATGATTGTCTATAAAGTCACTATGTGTCCTTCCACCGGTAAGGCAACTGCAGTGAAGTCTCTTTTCTAGTGATACCCAAATTACTGCTCCAGAAACGCTTGCAGGATAAAACGAAGAACTTTATGTCACCCGCTATCACTGCACAACAGAAAAGTAGCGCCCCTGACAGTGAATGCAGAACAGCTCAGAACAAGGCCCCTTAAATTTTCAGCAATGGGCGCATTTAACAGCTATCGCTACACATGTTTTACAAAATGACCCCACGCGAAGAGGTGAGAGGAAATGGCATGCTTCTGTGGCACATTATTATGAAGTTTCGGAACCCAGTAATACATTGGAGTCTTTCCAGATAAATAACGTAGTCCTGCAGTCTTACTAGCTTCAGTATAAAACCGCAATTGCCGTTTGCATTGCCATTGATAAAGTAGCTCATACGTCAAAGAAATATTGCACATTTGCTTAGTCTACTACAGAAGGACCTGGTTAGCTTTGTTTTAAAGGATACGGAAGTGCATCTCCATGGCAAATCCATACAGCTGAAGTACCCGTCGTGTTACATGCCACGTCTTTCGCGCTTTGACAAAACAAGCTGAAGTTTCATCCATACACTGGTCAGACAACCTGAGCATCAATAACTGAATGTGAAGACAGAGCAACGAAAGCTTTTTAACACGAAAGCCGAAATTTGACTCAGCGCTACTCCTCATAACTTCACTGCACTCCTCATAGTGCTGTGAAGAAGCGCGCCTGCGGGAGCTCCGCAGCTGGATCGGCAATGCTACGCTTGTAGGGTGCGAGCTGAACGCGGCTGCTGCTCTGGCTGGTTAAGCCTACGCCATTGTATCTTCCAGTCGGTACCGCCCTTGTCGTCCACAGCTGCATTCGGCTTCCTTGTTGTTGGCGAAGCTCATCGTAGCATTGGCGATCCGGTTGCGGAGCTCCCGAGGGCGCGCTTCTTGACTACAAAAAAAACAAACAAATGTTTTTTACACTTGATTAAGTGATTTAGCCAACACTTGCACGAAAATAACGCATAGACAACTGTCAATCTTCGTTCATTAAGCGTTGTGGCCCTAATTAATCTACCGCCAACCAGCTGATTCATCAATCAATAGCTGCGTCTCCAGAACAAAGCCTGAGACGGGAAAAGGGCGCCGCTCTGCCTTGCACTTGCTCACATTACATATCGAAGTTTGATTTTGGCGTACGGTACGGTCAGCACTATTGTACAAAGACATCATGCTGTTACGAAGCATTCCTGCTTGGCGAAAGGGCGCCATCCTTCACGTGGCAGTGTGCGCAGGAAAGTGACGAAGACGACGATCTGGAATCTCTCGTGTTGCTGCTGTTGTTGCTGCGCTGGTCTTCCATCTTGGCTCCAACGGCTGCTCCCTGTATATACATCATCTTTAAATACATTTCTTTACCACTCTTGCTGGTGAGCACTCTGTTCCTGCACGTGGCATTTTGGTGGAGGTGCTGCGTAGAACGCGATACAACGGAGCTCCGCAGCGGCCGGCGTTTGGCTTGTTCCACAATGGCGGAAGAGGGCCAGGCTCCCACGGCTCCTACTGCGCCGGCTACGTCAACGGTCGTCCTCACACACCCGAAAGACCCAGGCACGTTCTGCGGAACCGACAGTGTGGACATCGAAGACTGGTTGCCGTTGTACGAACGTGCAAGTAAGAGTAATCGCTGGGATGAGACGATTATGTTGGCGAATATTTTATTCTACTTGCGAGGCACTGCAAAGGTGTGGTTTGAGAACCACGAAGACTAAATCGGCAGCTGGGATGCATGCAAGGAAATGATGCGTGCCCTATTCGGCAAGTCCGCTGGTAGGGAGACGGCGGCCAAGAAGGAACTGGCATCCCGCGCGCAAACATCGACGGAATCGTACCTGTCCTATATTCAGGACGTGTTGGCCCTGTGCCGCAGAGCGGACGATGACATGGCGGAGACCGAGAAGGTGGGCCATCTTTTAAAAGGCATAGCAGATGATGCTTTCAACCTGCTAATATGCAAGGACTGCGACACTGTGGATGCCATCATCCAGGAATGTAAGCGTTTTGAGGCCGCTGAAAGTCGACGCGTTGCCAATACGTTCACTCGTCTTCCGAACACGGCAGCAACATGGCCGTGCGAAGACCCACCTGCACCACAAGCGGCTGCGTTAACTGCCGAACACGTGAGCAAGATCGTCCGACGGGAACTCGAGGCTATGTCGCCTGCTCCCATGTGCTCCCGTGCCTGCGATTCGAGCACGCAGATGATACCACTCGTACATGCTATCGTCCGCCAGGAACTTTCGAATGTGGGCCTGGACTCTGTGTGTGCAGCAGCTCCTTCCCGACCCATCGATCGCCGTTTTACTCTTCCATACACCCAACGCCAGACGTTCCCGCCGCCTCTCCGCAATCCGGCCGAGTGGAGAACGGCTGATGACCGGCCAATCTGCTTCAACTGCCGCCGTATTGGTCATGTGGCCCGCTACTGCAACAACAGATGGTATGGGAATCGGGCTTTCTATGGACACAACCGTCGTCCTGAGGCAGATCATGGCCGATTCCAACCATACCGTGAGCCACCTCAGACCAGCAGTGACGACGCTTCGTCCCTGCCGTATCACCGGTCCCCATCCCCGCGTGGCCATCAGTCCCGCCGCCCGTCTTCTCGCTCACCCCAATATCGCCGCCCAACATCGCCGATGGGACGCCTGCCCCGGGAAAACTAGACGGTGCAGCTCCCGGAGGTGATGCTGCATCGACGACTTCCCAGCCAAATCCTCTGACCACCCTGCAGACTAGACGCAACCTTATAGACGTAAAGATTGACGACGAACTTGTTGTTGCTCTCGTCGATACTGGGGCCCATATATCAGTTATGCATTCTCAACTGCGCCGCCGCCTTAAGAAGGTTCTCACGCCGCCCACGGTACCGCTTATCCGCGTCGCCGATGGTGAGACGTTTCCCGTGCTAGGGATGTGCTCTGCACGAATAAGAATTGCCGACCGCTCTACAACCGTACTACTTGCTGTGCTCGAGCAATGCTCTCACGAACTAATTCTGGGCATGGACTTCCTATCCGCCCACTCTGCTCTTATCGACTGTGGAACCGGCTCGCTTCAGCTTGACCTGCCGCGTTATGATGACGCTACAGCCATACGCCAACCGCGCTTGTGTTCAGTGGATCATGTCCGTCTAGCTCCTCAAGCCGTGACGTATGTGAGCTTGGCGTCCTCTCCTGCTGTGCCCGACGGTGACTATGTCCTGACTCCTGTCGTTGACGTTCTATTGGCCAGAAATATCGCGGTTCCTCACACAGTTCTGAAAGTTACAAATAACCGAGTATATCTGCCTGTATTGAACTTCAGCTGGTCAATCCAAGTTATCCCAGACGGCATGACTCTAGGCACAGTATCTTCTCTTGACCACTATATCATTTCTGCTCTGATCGCCGACGCTTCTTTGCCGTCTGTTTCGTCCTCCTCCTCGCAGAGTCCCGCTGGTGACCACATTGACAAGATGATCGCGCCTGACCTCCACCCGGCACAGCTAGCCGACATACGGCGCATATTGTTGTCCTATCGCGACATATTTGACTTCGACGACCGCCCTTTGGGTCAGACATCTGTGGTTACTCATGCAATCAATACTGGAGACGCAAACCCAATTCGACGACGTCCTTATCGCGTCTCCCACGCTGAGCGGCAAGTAATTCAGCGTGAAGTCGAAAAAATTCTCACGAAAGGCGTCATTGAGCATTCCTGTAGCCCATGGGCATCGCCGGTCGTGTTAGTCAAGAAGGACGGCAGTTGGCGTTTCTGCGTAGATTATCGTCACCTGAACAAAGTTACGCGCAAGGACGTCTACCCCCTGCCGCGGATTGACGACGCTCTCGACTGTTTACATGGATCCGCCTACTTCTCCTCCATCGATCTAAGGTCAGGGTACTGGCAAATTTCGGTCGACGATCGAGACCGTGAAAAGACCGCATTTGTAACCCCAGACGGACTTTTCCAGTTCAAGGTAATGCCATTCGGATTATGTAATGCCCCAGCGACGTTTGAAAGGATGATGGATTCGCTCCTCCGTGGATACAAATGGTCGACATGCCTCTGCTATCTGGACGATGTCATCGTCTTCTCGCCGACATTTCAAAGCCACCTTACCCGCCTATCGGCAGTTCTTGAAGTCTTCAGACGAGCAGGCCTTCATCTCAACTCCTCTAAGTGCCGCTTTGGCCGCCGAGAAATTACTGTGCTTGGCCACCTTGTAAACGCCCAAGGTGTGCAACCTGATCCCGACAAAGTGCGCGTCGTCCAAAACTTTCCCGTACCAAGATCGACCAAAGACGTTCGAAGCTTTGTTGGCCTGTGCTCTTATTTCCGCCGTTTCGTCAGAAACTTCGCCGACATTGCCCGTCCCCTCACGCAATTGCTCAAAAAGGACGTATCCTTTTCTTGGGGACCGGAACAGGATGATGCCTTTCGTGCGCTGATCCAGTTGCTTACTTCTCCACCCATCCTGGCCCACTTTGATCCCTCAGCTCCTACAGAAGTTCGCACCGACGCCAGCGGCCATGGCATCGGCGCTGTTCTCGCCCAGCTGCAGCACGGACAAAATCGTGTAATCGCTTATGCCAGCCGCCTCCTCTCCTCATCCGCACGTGGCAATGCCACTTAAATTAGTGATGACAAATCTACAAAAGGGGCCCTTTGGGGCTAGTAACTGGCGCATTTGGGATAGTTCTGCTTCAATGCGAATGTTCCGAAACTGTTTTCTGTTTAAACGATAACGAGCATGTACAAATGGGACAGAAAATGCACGCCTTTATTTCTATTTGCAGCGTTGCCCATACAAACACATTACAGATCAGTAAGGGGCGACAGTTGCGGCGGACAACCAAAGCACTAGCGTGGACGTACACGTTCTGCGAGTCACATTTTCTTTTTCACACGCAGTCCTGCAGTGCAGTACTGACCCTAATACGCAAAAGGTAACCAAGTCAGAGTCATATTATTCAAAGACGCATTCATGTACGAAGTCGAGTAGTGATGTCACATTACTGCTTGTCATCAGGAACTATTAAGCATAGCGGAAGTCTATTTCTGGTTAAACTCTCTGCCTTTCCTCCTTATTTCTCTCTTTCTCTATAAGCGACGAGCGCCGTAAAATGAAACAGTATGTGGTCATCTTCACTGGTCTGAGCTCTAAGTTTTCGTTTACTTGCCCTAGTCTCCCATCCCTACTGAAAAAGTCCGTTTCCGTATTCCAATAATTCCATATTTTCCATACGAAGTCCATATACTTTCCGTATACTTTCCATATTTTTCCATATGAGTCTTACGGAAACATACGGAATTATTGATTATTGGAACGACCATACGGAACGTTTCAGTAGGGATATATTACAACAGGGGTGAATGTTCAACCAGCCAAGAATTAAGCAAATATTTTTGGGTCCTCCATCATCTCCGCAGCTCCGCAGCAAGCGTCTCGCACTTGCTGCTGAGCTGATGAGGAGCTTGAGTGGGAGAAAGAGGGAGCTATATGGGTATCTGTTCTTCGCACAAAATCGTGCATTCCGTGCGGCGCACAGCAGAAGATGCATGCACCGAAGAGCTACGTCCCTGGTAAATTCGCGCACGCGCAATGCGCTTAACAGATACTCGTTTCGGTGTGCAAGATTTCAGTTCAGGAACGTCGTCGTCTCGGTTCTTTGTTCTTAAATCTGTTCAGTTTTAATTCCTTGAAATGCCACAAAGCCTGTGTTTGAAACGGCCCGGCACGCCGCTCTAGGTAATAGGGAGTTTTAGCAACGGTTGCTTACCGTGCTCTCCGTGACGGTAATATTGTGCCGTCGTGGACACCACGCAGCTATTTCAGTCAGCAACACCTGCGCTGGTAGCTACATGCGTGCGGTAAGGTAATACAACTTGGAAGGGACGTTTCACCACGTCTTAAGGCCGAAATAACCTGGGGCTGCAGCAAAGGAACGGTAATATCGTGCTTACCTTACGGTAATCCTCCACTGCTAAAATGCCCTCCTAAATAAATTCAGCTTGTTCATTAAGCCGTCGCACTCAGAAAAACGACTCACAAGCACGCGAGCTACGGCATAACGCCAGCCAACAATCGCTGCCTTTTCCGATAAGGTGAAGTGCTATTTTATTGCGCTGTTAATCCAGCTGACATTCTGTCCAAAATACTGCCTTACCTATGTAACCGACACGTGACGGACTAAATCACCACACGTAGAATATATATGTCCCGCTTCTCAGAAACAGGTTCTTTCCTTGTGATTGCATTCCGATTGTACGGCAACTGGTGTCCATCACCAGATACTTCGTGCCTGTAATAATAAAGACAAGGATGTTTAAAGTACTTGGAAAACTGGTATACAACGGATTTGCACGTGAGGCGACGCCACGGTCGTGTTATTCCTCCTAAGTCCCGAATTTTCCTCCATATGCTGCTCTTCCTCGGAAAAGAAAGCTGCGGAGAGAGATAACAATTTGGGCTCCCCTTGTCGAGGTCCTTTTCCCTATTTTCTTAGTAATCAACTGGGTGCCTTCACTACTAAGCGCCGCTGTATCTTTTACTAAGGAAAATAGGGCAGGTACCTAGTGTCGCTGGCAATATGTTTTTCTCCTTTGACACACGCATGTCCTACTGCTCCTCTAACCAGCCCCTCTGCTCACACAACAGACGTAGTGTGGTAAAGTGTTCTAGCTTATAAGAGGAGATATACCACTGGTCACGTGTGCAACGTCTAAAAGGCGACACTCTAATTTTTTTTCCGAGACG
Organism: Hyalomma asiaticum; assembly: GCA_013339685.2. NCBI lineage: Eukaryota > Metazoa > Arthropoda > Arachnida > Ixodida > Ixodidae > Hyalomma > Hyalomma asiaticum. The sequence goes on along the minus strand of CM023483.1, from coordinate 94,992,004 downwards.
CCCTTGGCGCACCGCCCATGTGCCGGCATTGCTTCTTTGGGGAGGACATCAAACACGCAACAACTTCGAGGCATAGAGGTTGCCGAGGCTGAAGAAATGTGAGGTGAAAAGCAGCACAGCACCGCTCAGGAACAACGTGGTTTGGATATCTGGCGCTCGTTTCCAATCGCACTGGCAGGTAACATGGTACACTGAAATTTGATGCGAGCCTCCCATACTCTCGTAATGCTGGAGCTGGCAGGCGGTTCCGGGACGGCGCCGCGAAGAATATGGCCGACGTGTCCATTGTTGCCAGGTCACAACGATTTATCAATGAACACCATTCACTTGATAATCAGGCTTTTCCTTTTCCTGAATAAAAAAATGCCCTGATCATTGCGCTTGAGAGGAGTGTGAGCGGATAAAGAACACTCGTGCTGCTGTTTTCAATCACGTCTGCATATTGACATCCACTGCACTGAAATGTGAATCTTCAGACCCTTGACGTGTATGCGAGGTGTGTCTAGGCTGTCGCCGTTTCTGCGTCGTCGCCACTGACACTGTCGCCAAGATGCAACTTGTAGCTTCCCTCGGTGCAGGCTTTTAATAGATGGAAAGAGTAATCTAGTTAGCTAGCACAGCCAATAAACTCCCTTTAGCGCACCCTTACATGCCTCCGTAGGGGTCAACGTCGTTCCTGATGACGACGTGACGAAGGGCCCATTAAAATCTGGTTAGGCAGAGTAGGCGTGGGGATCTTTCCGCCACGATCGGGATACATTATTCTAATTTGGGAACTGCAGGCCATTAGAGAAGCGGAACCCAATAAAAGGACAGTTTTATAAGGTAAATAACGAACACAATGTCACCGCTAACGCACCCCACCCCCTTCCTCGCCCCGCGTTAATAGAGACCGAATGCGTTGATGGACACCGCCTTATCAGATGTCTCCATCAGCACGTTCATCTCATCATCCTACGGCAGGTTGTCCTGCACACTTTGAATTAGTGAAAAAGTTCACTAGAAGAAGCAACAACGTTATTTCCAAAAACAACTCATAATGAACAATTCCAAAATTTCAGTATACATGGCTAACCAATTGGGCGCTCGAGCTAGTAAGCACTCCATATTCATTGAACATATGCGCAAGAAATTTAATGACAAAAAGTGCGACAAACAGGGGCAGGCTCATTTCATGTTGGTTCCAGTTCATCAGGTCGATAGCCTCATTCAAGTTTGTCTATAAACACCACTAAAGGTAAGTTAAGCCAGGGAATCACGTTGACATTTCCATTTCATTTTCTGGAAACCAGGATCATCTAGGAATGCGCATCACATTGACAATGTTGTAGCTGTGATGAAATTTCGAGATTTCATATTCCGACAGACAGCAGCACTGAATTCAGATTACCCTACTGATATAAATAGTGTGCATTGTACTCATCAAAACGTGCCGTGCTCTTCTCATTGATGGTGTGTTAAGAAATTGGTAAAATTCTACTGAAGCCAATGTCTATTGAAGTTCAAATCTCGACGTTTCGAAGCCAATCCAAAGTTTAAAAGCAAAGAACATAAAAAGACGGGGGCATTCATACAAAATTAACTGCATATAAAGAGAGCTTTAATCGCATTGTACGTGCGTCTGTGTACTTTCGAAACAGAATTGTGGCACAACCGTGCACTTACTCATGAACACTACACGGAATTCGTATTTCCCGATATATATATTGTTTATTTCCTTGACAGCCGATATAGGCTATAGCTGCACGTTTTTGATATACCTAGTGCCAGTCACTTCGCTGATCTTTGTAAGCAATACCAGGCACACCAATTATCCCACAGCGAAAAGCGTTCTTCACTGTTCCAAATATAAGCAATTCCTGCTGAATCGCGAAAGCTTTGATATCGCTAATAGAACACGGGAAATGTGTAAGCGCGGTCGCTACCACGCTGTCAACGAATAAAAAGGATTGCCTTTCAGAAACATTTCATTTAGCATACCTGATGAGTGACTTCATGCAAGCGCCAAAATGGTGCATTCACGCATGCACAATGCGCATAAAATTCGGATCTTTCAGTGCACAAGAATTTAGTTAAGGAACGTCGTTCTTCCTGTTCTTTTTTATTCACTACGTTCAATTTGAATTTCGTGAAATGCCTCAGAAGTATGAGTTATTAGGCGGCCGTGTGAGCCGTTTTGAGGTACAAATTAAACTCCCCTAGTTGAGAAAACCTTTACGCACAGAAACGGCTGACGCACACACGCTACGGTATGACGCCTGTTTTTTTCCGATAAGGTGGAGGACCTTTTTGGCCATTAACACAGCTGACGTTCGGCCCGAAACATTGCCTGACACATGTCACAGATATTTGGTAGACAATTTCGCCATATGCGGAAAACTACGTCATATATGCCATTTCGTGGAAACTGGTTATTCAGCATTCTAGAGGATGAGAAAGTCACCTCAACCTTGACACATTACTGAACCCTCTTCACATTAGACTGAGTTTCATGCAATTAGGGCAAAACTGTGTTTCTTAATTGTGCTGGTTGCATCTTTGGTCAGCATAGCGACTCAATCATTGAAACAGAATATTCGAACCAGGGTTTTCACGTCTGACATATGAGAGTGTGACGGAACGTGGGACTTGGAGAGGTGGGAAGGACCATCTCCAAGGACTGACCGCCTTGAAAAATGGCACCTTAAATTGAGCGCAGTCATTCCCTATTTCGGTAGTCATGAAGGGACTTCGATCTAAGATAAGAGCTCACTTCCTTGAAATTAACCCTATTAACTGTACGATCGTAATTCAACATGAACATAGTATAGAGAAAGAACGAAACGCCACTTCGACGCCGTGAAATCGGCAGAATAGGAACGCTGTGGCCTTTGCTGAGACAAAACTAAGGACACACACAAGCACTCCAAAATTCGGAGCACGAACGAAACACTTGCACTAGCATAATGAGCATCAAAGAAACATGTTTGGAACTGCTCAAGTCGACAAACCATAAAACACATCTGTTCGCATTTGACAAGTATGGGTGTGCATAGAAGTGGGAGCGACACTTTTCTTCGATGGTGGGGGTCATGGTTGGAACCCCGGAACCGGTCTCATCGTGGTAATTGCTTTCCATCCACCTTCGGTAGAAAAAATCTAAGGCGTTCATATGGACGCGAGGTGAATCCCCCACTACATTCGAAACACGTGCATTAGCACCTGATTTGTAAAAGCACGGTCACGAGACCCGCCCGCACAGCCAGTGGAAAGCTTGCGGACGACAACACCTACTCAGGGTCACTATGACGGCGTCGCTGTATAATGCAGAAAATGGTTCCGGAAGTATTCAGCACGTACTCCGTATCGGTAATTATAGAAGTACGTCATTTAAAACATTAACTCTAAGATCTTTAAAGAATGAAAGGATAAAACTCTTCCTTTTAAGAATTTAGAAAATAAGTTGTAAAAATATGCAAGAAAAACTGATGAGCTATCCTAATCCTCGGTTCAGATGTCTCATAGGCGCAGTCGCGACTCAGCGTTGGTATGGCCAGGCGGCTTCCTCGTAATTAAGGATGGACGTATTAGGTATGAGCTATTTCTGTCTTTTTTACATATGACTCACGCAAGGCCTTTATGGAGCCCCACGTGATTTTTATTTGAACTGGAAGTGGAGTAACTAATTTTCGTTCATTTAAATGAAAGTAAATGATTTGTTATCAGCAAACTGTGGTGGATATCATATACCTGATTCAGAACTCTGAAAATGGCCTCCGCATTTCAATCACTGTTAATTAAACCTAATTGAACTTCGACTTCAGAGCCAAATCAACTATCAGTGGGTAACCTACGTAGTTTATTGATGAATTTATTCCAACAAAGGTCGCCTACATTTACTTCTATGCAGCTCCTGTTGTAGAATTCCGTTTCTTGAAACAAATGATTCTCTATGGAGGTAAAAACCCGCTTTCTGCAGGCAACTTATACTGCTTTGAAATCAGTTTATCATTACTGTTATGCATGTTTGGGTTCGAGTGCTAGAAATTGTTCATGATGAGGGGCGTTGCGTACATTTTTTATGCAAATGCAAGATGAAAGATGATCTCTGTCGCCCAGGTTCCTCTTAACCTTGAGGACCATCCCACTATTTCTGACTGAAAAGCGCTGTCGACTTATGAAATCTTCCCAACACTATTCTCATAGTTCATTCTTTGAAATGTTGACGTTCGGGGTATTTCACTGTCTTGGCACGAGAATGCGCCGCAGGAGAGAATATTTCCTGCTCTCGGCTGCTTTCGACTAACTGATATGTTCTATAAACACATCAGTTATCATACATTCATAATCTCATTAAGCATACTGACATTAAGTATACTGATCATCAAACTGCGTCGTCCGCCCTGCTATTTGTTGAGCATCCATACCTCTCTAAGAGTAGGGAGTTGAAAGGGCACAACAGGTCTGTTCGCCACGGTTGTTTGTTGTAAAAGTGAATCCTCTCATGCATGTCATCCCAATTTTCCCGCATCTCACAAGTGACCCTGTACTTGTGCTATTGGCTCTGTTGGCTTTATCATTCCTATTCTCTATTCTGCGCATCAGGTGCCACAGAGAGCACGACTAGCGGTAACCGCAAAGCTCATTCATTTTTCCATTAATATAAATTTCCTTCTTGTCATGGAAACCTGTACATAAACCACTGAACTGTCCCTATCATACGACTATTATGAGAAAGATGTACAAAACAATCAAAATAACAATATAATCTATTTACTTTGATCAGCATATATTGAGCCTTCACGTGCGATTGAGAAAATGCTAATGACGAAAAAAAACGTTCTCTTTTAAGATTACAGTTTACATGCTCCGAATAGAGAAGGGTTATCACAAAGAACTGTAAACGTAACTGGTATCTCCAACCTCGCCTGCGCCCTGTAAATAACAACATGGCATTGTGGTTTTTCGTGGTCACACCGTAGAAGATGTGCTACCATGCCATAAGCAGAGCCGTAACGAAAGTCGGAACAGGAGCAGACAATGCGAAGTCCGATAACAACGCCAGAAACACTTGCAGGCGGGTGCACTTCATGGGGAATGTCCACGCATTTAGAAAATTACACACTGAGTCCTCGGCGATTTATGTGGCTATGTTTCCCTAGACAGCCGCCATAGACAGGCGCGCCAGACCACGCAGACTTCGAGCGAGTGCTACGTACCTGTAGAAGCGACGCGTATTCACAATCATGCGCATTTATTTTGTTACATGGAGACATTTTCACATATTTGAAAGTATGGCAGGCTTACGAAGTACACTTCGTAATCGTTTCATGTAAAGGACCGGAGGCCTGCCCAGGGCAAGCGCTTCTTGACGCCCTGAATTTCTGTCGCGCTTTTTCATCATGACGTGCTATTACGTTGCCATACCTCGAAAGGAAGCTTAGCGGTTATGTTGTCCGGCTGCAAAGATCGAAGGCACATGTGCAATTTCCCGAGACGCAGCCCGGGTTCAATGAGGGAAGAAATCAGACTGCCTTGATGCATCGACATGGACCGAAATAATGCTCCGCAGGCCATGATAACTCACAGTGAGTGACATTGTCTTATTTTATTATTGTGTATTTACTGTGTATTGTGTATCCATTCTGCATTGTGTATACCCTGGGAAGCGTGTCGAAAGGATACTGCAAAAGAGTCTCCTTGATGCGCGCGGAGCGAGCAGCCCATTCGCAGCGCTAGCTGGGCTTTGCTGCGTCCTTGCTCTTCCATTGCCTTATTCGTTTCTTTTAGATGGAGAGCATCTCTTGCTCGCGGGTATGTCACGCGTCAACCGGCGTCCGCACTCACACTACGCATGCGCGACTCTCTTCTCCCTTCCCTCTCTCCAACAGCTGCTGCAATAAATAAAGCGGGTAGAGAGCGCGAGCGCGCTTCGCTTCAGTAGTATCTCCTCCTTCTCCGATGAACGAAGTTGGTGGTGTTGTGTGATGGAAGCAACAACACTGCAAACCTGTAAACGCCACCGTTAAATGCACCGTTGAAACTCCCAGCGATGCTCCGTATCACCCCATGGGCCCCTTCGGGGAGATGGTGTATTTTTTTAATTAATCAATTATAGTGCCATCAATAACGAATTGGTATCTTCGTGAATTCGAGAGAATAAGCCATACACACTCTGTGGATGAGAATTGGATTATATTTAGAGATACGTTAGCCACTCCTGTCGAGAAGTTTATCCCCAAAATAACATTAACCGCAAACCGAAACAAGCCGTGGTTCTCACATACACTTCAGAAACTAAGAAACAAGAAAAAACGCCTCTTTCGATCAGCCAAAGAGTCCAAACTCCCGTCCTCATGGGAAAAATATTACGCCGCTGAAGGCGATTATCTAAGAGCCATTCGAAATGCCAAGCACGTGTTCTTTCATGTTGAGCTACCCAAAATGCTTGCAACTAGCCCTCGCAAATTCTGGGAGGTGATAAACCCTCAGGAGATGCGCCCCATCAGCGTCTAAAATGCGCATGGCGATCAGTCAACAACAAGGAATGCGCGAACCTTGTTAACGAGGCCTTTTTCTCTGTTTTTACGAATGAAAGTTCAGTTCCCGACTTTTCTTCACCTGCGCGCAGCACCGAGTCTATGTGCCCGATTACAATTTCCACGGACGGGATCATTTCGATTATAGAAAATATTAAGCTTTCTTCTTCCGCAGGTGTGGATGATATTAATTCAAAACTTCTCATCAATGTTAAACATGTGTGTGCCGCATACCTTACATTGTTATTTTCGCAGTCATTATCATCGAGCATTCTGCCATCAGACTGGAAAGTAGGCAAGGTCGTTCCAGTCTACAAATCAGGTAACAGAGACTCTCCACTAAATTACCGTCCCATATTTTTAACAAGTATCCCCTGGAAAATCATGGAACATCTCATCTACTCCCATATCATCAACTTCTTGGACTCAATGCACTTTTTTCATCCTTCTCAACACGGGTTCCGAAGAGGTTATTCTTGTGAAACGCAGCTGGCCATTTTCATTCACGACTTACATTCTAACCTTGACTGCTACATTCAGACTGATGTTCTTTTCCTGGATTTCGCTAAAGCATGATGCTTAAATTATCTCTATTAAATCTAGATCCTAACGTACTTGCATAGATGACATCTTTCCTGACTAATCGCTCCCAGTTTGTGTTTGTTAATAATCACTCTTCTAACCGACTGCCTGTAACTTCAGGTGTCCCGCAAGGGTCTGTCTTAGGGTCTCTACTCTTCTTAATTTATATTAACGATCTAGCATTGCATGTATCTTGTAACTTTCGTATGTTCGCAGACGACTGCGTAATCTACCGATCAGTAACCAGCATTCATGACCGAACACTAATTCAGCATGACCATAACAACATACAAAAATGGTGTATCCGTTGGTTAATGAATTTAAGTCCTAACAAATGTAAGCTTGTTTCTTTTTGTCGCCGCCGTAACCCTTTTGAGTTTACATATTCCATTGCTAATGTTCCCATAAAATCCGTTCAATCATTCAAATACTTCGGCATCACCTTGGCTCATGACCTGTCCTGGCGTCATCACACTACTAACATCATCTCGTCTGCTAATAAATCACTCGGGTTTCTCAGACGACACTTACGCCATACTGCGCCTCATGTCAAGACGCTTGCATACAAATCATTTATCAGGTCCGAACTCGAGTATGCATCTTCCATCTGGAGCCCTCATCAAGCATACATCATAAGAGAACTCGAATCACTTCAAAATCGAGCTACCAGGTTCATTCATTCTGCATATTCGTATGACATCAGCATTTCATCTCTGAAGGTGGAATCAGGTTTAGAAACCCTTGCTTCACGCCGACAGTGTGCCACCCTCTCTCTTTTTCATATGTTTTATTTCAGTTCACTGAATCATCCACCGGACATCACGCCCCCTTCGCACATATCTCATCGCACTGGTCATCCGTTACAAGTCACAATACCACGTACCCGGACCACTGCATTTCAAGCCTCCTTTTTTGTACGAGCAGCAAAAGACTGGAACGGCCTTCCTCACGCTACCTGCTCCATCACTAACCCATCTATCTTTGCCGAAGCCATTAAAAACACCGATGTATACTATTTTTTCTTTAACACCACCCCTTATGTAATACCCCTAGAGGGGGTCTTTAAGGAAATAAAAGTGAAGTGAAGTGAAGTTTGCAGTGTTTTCGGTGTTACCTTTGCGGTGAACCTTGCGTGTTATTACGTTGTTAACTTGGTTCGTTACCACGCATCGTGTGACCGTTGTCAGAGTGTGGGTTGATGCTGATGCGTACTTGCGTCAACCCACTCGCTGACAGAACTGTTTCTTCCATCACATAACACCACCAACTTCTTTCATCGGAGAAGGAGGAGATACTACTGAAGCGAAGCGCGCGCGCTCGCTCTCTACCCGCTTTATTTATTGCAGCAGCTGTTGGAGAGAGGGAAGGGAGAGGAGAGTCGCGCAAGCGTAGTGTGAGAGCGGACGCCGGACGCGTGACATACCCGCGAGCAAGAGATGCTAGGCATCTAATAAAGAAAATTGAAGCCAGTTTCACGCCTGGCCATTATGAGTAAAGAGCGTAGCTGGCAAGCAAGCCGCCCCGCCTTTCGAACGCATTCGCTCTTCGTGTTTCATCTGCTTCCTTCTTTCACCGTTCTTTTTACTTTATAACATCATTTTCTTTGTTTCATCTTTCTTTATCTCTGTCTACATCTTATTCATTCATCTCTCTGTTATATTTCTTTTCTTCAAATCCTTATATATTTCACTCTTCTCCTCATCCTCGCTTCTCTTTCCGATCCCTTGCTGCACTACACTATTGATGGCTACGCTATTGTTTACGCTTTCCATACTCCTAATCTTCTTTTTCTCCGCCTCATCTCATTTGTCTTTTGCACCGCCTTGTTAAACTATACTGTAGAAGTCAAATGCTACGCTTCAACCTCTTCGCTCATCCTTTCTTTTCTCGTTACCCTCACACTGCACCTCCTCAGCCAGACTTCTCTTTCCCACAACCGTGCCATACTGTGCTTTGCATGACTACTCTATGCTAAAGCTCCTCGGTATATACGTGTTTTCTAATGTGTCCAAAATGTGCAATAGACCCTTTTCATAAAAGGGCGCCTCTAGCGCTGAACGCGCGAACTACAGCGAGCTGCCATGATGAGGGCAGACTAGCAGACGACGCGAGCCTCGGCTAATGCCAATGCGCGAGTACGTGATACCTCTGCACCGCCGAATACTGAATTACTCCTGTTTGTTATTGGGGTGCTTAATTGTTCGAACCTGTTGTATGATAATCCGAACGTCCTACGTTCCAGCATTAAGGTTGCCGTGACAAGAACAGTGAAAAAATTATAAATTTAATTAGAAGCCAGAGCAGTTGTGACGCACCACACGCGATTAGAAAATGGTGCGTGTATTCCCTTTTACTATATCGTAATGGCCGTGACCATAACTTTGTGACTAAGGAGGCATGTACACTTATTCGTTTGGGTAAAACCTTATAGATTACTGGCCAAGTTTGGCGAAGCTGTTGTTTGCCCAAGATATTGGCCAAGCTGAGTCACTTAAAGTTGTAACCAACTCTTGTAGCCCAAACTATCTGAACCGATTCTTGTCTGGTGCATTATTATAAGCGGCGGAACGCCCGAAGCTTCCAGCAGGCCAAAAGGTTTTTCATTACCTCTGAGGTAGGCGACGGTGTTTCCCTACGGACGACAAGGCTACACTAAAGCCAGGCCTCGTACGGCTTCAAGTTTTAAAAATGTAGTTGTAAACAAACGCCTCCGTACAATAAATGAGTAAAAACACACTTTCCAATGGGCTCTCATTCGTAAACGCGCAGCACACACATATATAGGAAAGTTTCAGTGGGGCAAGCTGAGTTTTCTCTTCCTTTTTATTGTTTTTTTCACATGCGGTGGATTGCGATGCGCGAGCCTGAAGTTTCGCTAGGGCAACCGGAGCCAAGGGCGACTGCAAATATAATACGCTGCAAACAAAAAAATTACAGCATATCCACGGAGTGAATGATGATGAGTGGGCGAAGCTCGCGATGTTCATCGTAGATCGTGCCGAGTTCCGGATTAATTTAGTTAACGCGCACGCTACGAATCCTCATGGTTGAACTATGCACAAGTGAAATCTCCCACCGGCACTTCATTGCAAGTCAAGGTCTAGTGCCGATATATATACATATATATATATATATATATATATATATATATACATATATATGGGTTGCCGGTGAACGCTTCTCCAAAGCGAGAAGTCGGTATTTCTCAATCAAGAAACTCGCTAGGAGACGCTGCTTGCGCCAACGTTGTCTCTCGCGGGTGAGAGCGCGTTCTCCTTCTTAGCGAGCCGGTAGAGCATTCCTCTAAGAAACAACGTTTCCATAGCCTACGCGCGCCTTTCGCTCTCTCTCTGTCTCTCTCTCTCTCACAAGACAGCAGAGGAACGCGCTGGGAGACACGCGCCGGGAGAGAGAGAGAGGCACGCGCCGAGGGCGAGCGCGTGCCTCCCAGCACGCGGGTTACGCCTGACAACTGACGCGTGCCAAGGTTATACTAAGAGGAGCTTCGCCCCTAAAATAAGGATGCGTGCATTTCCTAGGCGGTTACCGCAGCCACGAAAAGCAGCGTGAATAACGATAGCATTTATCGGTGCATGCAAGAAAGGTTGACAGTCTTGCCAGGAAACTGATTACGCAGTATTATCGCCAAACGCTCTTGCGGAGTTTGCCACTAAGGTTAAGACAAGCATTATTCGTCATATTAACTCTCACGTCGATTTTTCTTTTTTTTACCTGCGGTCACGTTCTGTGAGCTTTTTACCAACAAGCTACGCGGACACTAATCCATGCCGTCCAGAGGGGCCCGGGAAATGACTAACAAAAACAACCAAGCTTTGCTCAATGAACTTTATTGAAAAGTCCTTCTTTCCTGCTGCGGAACGTGTACGACGACCCTCGAAATACAATGGTGTCCCCTCGGTGTTCCCTGCGAGTGAAAAAACGAAAACATCCGTAAACAGTGCGAACACAAACGTCGTTGCGTACACATCACCGGCTTCATGTTTATGTGCACGCACAGAACGGTAGCGACTTACCTTTATTGTTGCTAGGAAGCACGAAAAGTTGATGTGGCAACGTAAACCTTGCCAAAATACGGCGAGCCATTTTTCTCGTTCGGGACTGGTGCCAGGTGTTGATGGTGGCTACCGCAGACGTCGACAACGCACGCTTGCAGGTTTATCATCGTCCTGCGACTGAGCCACTCCGCCCTACCAACCCTTTAGTGGGCACAAAATACCACTCACTGTAAAGAAGCCCTTCGGGGCACGAACACATTGCAAAAAAGCACGATCGCAAACACAGACGATGAGTCTTCGGCGGATCACACGGGAACCAGCTGCCAACACACTCGCGCCTTGCCCCCGTTCTGCAGCAAAGCCTTCATGATGGCGCCCCGCGGACCCATAATTCCTTGCAAAGCGAAACTGACGAAAAGCCCACCACCAGGTGCCGTATTTATGAAAAGGGTCTATACAAGGCTGAGCCATCCTTTACGCTCTCACCTCCTCCTACCCCTTCTCCTCAGCCTCACATGGCTCCTGTTCACTTCTCTTTACCACTTCCTTGCTATACTGTATCATGCCTGGTAAGGCTATGTGAGCAGCTGCTGGATTGCACCCTTTTTCTGGGCCGCATACCCGTCTTGATGTAGTCCTGAGCACGATGTTTAGCGACGTAAGATTTCTGACGAGCCACCTCCGCCTTATTTAGTAGCTCAAGAAAGAAGAGCGCGTGTCAGTGCCTTATTAGGATATTATCACCGGATGTATGCTCTACTGTTGCAAAATGTATTATTGATTCAGCATTGTTCTATTCATAGATCCGTAATATTTACTGTTCACTCTGATTATTTTAATCTGACTCGAATTTCACACTACTTGCGAGGTAACCCTTTACACTTTTCACATCTTCGCCAATCCCCCGTGGTAGGTATGTGCCAGAGGTAACAACAAAAGGAGCAGCCGCAACAAGAACAACGAGTGACCAAGCCGCCAGTCGTATTCCGAACACCTCTGCGCTTTTCGTCGTCTTTGTGAGTTATTCATGGCTTTTTCGCCATATCAGCTGGCACGATAAGGCCGCCTACGATGCGCTGCGTCGCGTGCCAGACCAGTTCAGCAGCTGAGCCGTACCTTCGGCGCGGCCGTAAGGATGTAGTCCCCGGTCATAACGCTGGTCATTCTGCGGCGAGCTCCCCTGCTGGGAGTGGAACCGGGATAGCTATGATGGTGAGCTACTCCGAGCAATGCTCCCGGATATATAGGACGTAACGACCAGCCTGCGCTGCTTGCTGCAACGGCTCAAGTGAACACAATGAGTAATCATGTCACCATTGAAGTAGCAACTTGAAGTGCTGAAGTGGTTACTAGTGAAGACGTCGCCACGAATGTTGCAAAGCGGCAGAGGGCGGAGCTAGATGACAATATATCGGAGAAGAGCGAATCGTACTTATACGACGACCTACCAGACGCTGAACCCTTCGTCACGTTCAGCTACAAGAAGCAACGAAGGCAAGGCATACCTGCTGTCTTTTGTTTTCCCCCAAAAATGTCATTCGTGCGTGTAAGCGTGAATGCATTGACGGCAGAGGTATTAGCCGTGACAAAGGAAAAACTCATAGACGTCGGCATGACAAGAGATGGCAGCGTTCTAGCTCTGGCTGCATCACTAGAAGCAGGGTAGCAGATTAGTGGCGACGACTACTTTAATGGGAATATCCGTGGTGCCAAAAGTCCCTGCTTCCTATTCGAGAAAAGCTGGTCGCATCAAGAACATCCTCCTGGAATAGGGTGACGCAGAGTTGTTGGAATACTTCAAGGACATAGGTGCCATTTCGGTTGTTTGAAAATCGTCATTACGACCGAATGAAAAGGGTGAAATAGGAACACGCTCCTACAATACTGCTATTTTGACCTTTCAGTCGGACCCACCAATGTTCGCGATAGTGATGCTGGGCTTCACGAGTCACACGTGACAGAATTCTTTGACGCTGCGCAATGCTCCAGGTGCGAAAGATAGTCATGTTGCGATGTATTGCCAAGGACCGCAATGGTGCAAAGTATGCACCGGACCTTACAGCCATAAAGACTACATCTCGTCGCCATGCGCTAATTGTGAGGGACAGCACCAGTCTTCGTTAGGCAAGTGCCCCCCAAAAAAGGCAGCAGCGGAACAGAAGAGAGAAAAGCTACAATATGGAGCCGGACAACGTCGCCGGCCAGCCCCTAACCCTGACCTAGTGGAGGACGTCAGACCGGACCAGCGCACCCGACAACGTCCGTGCGATCAATCGCAGCATGAGAAGACACAGTGCTTTGATGCACTGAAAACATCGAGGCCTTCTCCTTTACACACTCATATAACCTGCCAGGTAAAGACGACAAACAACCTACTGCGGCACCGAGACGTCTAAAAGCCACAAGGCCACGACAACTTCAAGCAATTTCTACGCGTGTTGCATTCGCGAGTGACATTGGACAAATGCTGGTGCCGATGTTGTTTGCAGCATTTAAGGCCAGAATAATGATGACACCAGGATCGCCTTTGTTACCACAAGTTAGTATTCTACTTGCCATGGAACCAATTCTGGGACATGCTATCTCGGCAGTCAACGGTGCTGGTAACTATGAATAGTCGCTTTAACAATGTCGTGATATCTCAATGGAACGCTAACATGTTGCGGCGGAAATTAGGAGATTTTCGCAGACTAGTTTATGGACAAAAGTTTCCCATTCTAGCCTTTTCAGAGGCCTGGGCAGACACGAATTTTCAAATTTTGAATTACGTTGTGTAGCGCTTTTGTTGACCAAGCAACAAACCTAGCCGAGCGATTCTTTGTGTAACAAGGACTTAACGCGTTGTCTCACGGAAGTGTCAACCATAAACGTTCGAGAATATGTGGTATAAAAGATTCGGTTCGGGATATGTGACATTCAATTACTAAGTGTATATAATGAAGAAGAAAGGCAGTTATTACTACTGCTTTGGAACAGCTCTCGTGACTCGTGGCCGAGAAGGAAGCTCCGAAGGTTAGTGGTGGCGTCAGGGTATGGTCAGAAGCTGGGGAACGGTAGCGGTTCCGAATCCTTTCTTCTCCAGAGTAGCTTTCCAGAATGGGGCTACGGCGTGTTTCTTTCCGGAAGCGGCCTCCCGAAATGGAGTTTCCAAGCCACGGTGTGTTCAATAGTCGCCCACCAGGTCGCGCAAACGACATCGACTGCCCATAGCTCGGCGCTCGACGTCGGCTACAACACCTAGCGACGTGACCAGGCGTACAGCAACGGTAGCATACGGGTAGAGGTCGAACTTCTGGTTGGTAATGCTCTACTTCCGCAGCAGGTTGAGAGTAGCGAAGCTCCTCCCCTTGGAACTTGTTCGTTGTGTCAGGTCTTCGTGGACGAACGTTGCGTGGGCGTTGATCAAGGCAGTCGTTATAGCGTGCTGCGCTCTGGCAATAACGCGGTTCATCTCTGTAATCGCTGTTCATCTCTGTAACGCGGTTCATCTCTGTAATCTGAGTGCTGCCAAGTAGGCGAAGGGGGCGCGTAAACAGTATCCTGGAGAGTGGTGGAGTAGCAGTGTGGGGCCGCATGACGTGCCTGTTCTTCGTGCCGTAGTAGCTCGTCACGGATAACCTGACGAATCATTCATGATAGATCCGTCTGGTAATTCGGGTCTACGGTTGCCACAGTCGTCACATTGGGTAGCCGCCCAAACTTCGGTGCAATGCGGCCAGTCTTCAGAGCCTCGAACGTACGACAGTGGCGCATTACGTCAGACACGGTGTTCAAGATTTCTTTGCCACTGAGGAAGCTATACACGTCTTCCGCAATGCCTTTCATGAGGTGTCCGACCTTGTCGTCCTCTGACATTCCAGGGTTGACAGTGTAGCACAATTGCAGTACTTCCTCAATATAAGGGGTACAAGTTTCACCGATTACTTCAGCTCTCTGAGCTAATGTCGATTCCGCCCGTTTATTCTTAGCATCTCAGTCGCCAAAACACTTCTTCATCTCCTCAGCCAGACCTGTCCAGGTAGTTAGCGTGTCGGCGTGTTGTCGTACCACAGCAATGCCATGCCAGTCAAAAAACAAACGACGTTTCTAAGCTGGCTGGCAGCGTTCCAGTGAAGGTGCATTGCCTTAACCTTTGTGAAGGTGCCTTTGTGAAGGTGCATTGCCTTAACCTTTCATAATGGGCCATCTACTCTTCGAAGTCTTCCCCCGCTTTTGTAGAGAATGTGCGCGGCTCTCGCTAGTGCTGAATCGGGGCTGGATTGGCCATGCCACTGGTGGATGCGGCGTCTCGCTCCGAATCCATGATGGGGCACGATGGTGAAAGCCCGGCAAGGCGACGGCTTCTGCGACGTTCTGGTGCTTCTGTTGCTGACGGCTCCGTTGTAGGCCGTCGCACCGCGTGGGAGGTACCCAGCGCCTCCACCAAATGTTACACTCGAGGAGTGACGGTGACCAGATAAGTCTTGATGCTGGCGTGGTGTGAGAGCCGTCTCTAGGCAGCCTGTCAAACGTTCTTCTTCTCTTCTTCCATTTCGCCGCAGTGCCCGTTTCCGCAATAACCATTTTCTCCTTCGTGCTCTCGCAAAAATGTGCTCTAAGACAACGTCCGAGGAAGGTATGATTGATTGATTTGTTTCGTACGTCTGCATGATTGATATTCCAAGTGCTCCGCCTCTGTTTGTCTGCTCAAACGCACTCAATATAAGTAATTTTAGAAAGGAAATAAAAGAAAAACAGGTCTTTGCATCAAAGCCTATGCAAGAGCTTGTAGCTACTTAAAGTTCGAGAAGCGCCGCCTGCTTATCAATAACAGTTGATAGAAAATAAAGTTTCCCGGTAGAGAACAACGCTCATTACACCAGTATGTTGCGATAGTTAAAGGGCCAGCAGCATTTTGTCGATATCCAACACAGCAACGTGGTTTGTCGTAGACTCATTACGCACCAACTTTACTTCTTTTCAAGGCTCTTAGATATATCTAGCCAAGAAACACAGCATTAGCTGGCGTCTTCGTCGTTAACTGCTTCGTAGTATAGAATCCCGGCCGCGGCAGATGACATTTGGACGGAGACTAAATGCTGAGGCCGCTGTACTGTGCGATGTAAGTGCGTGTGAAAAAACCCCAGCTGGTAAAAATTTTCGAACCCTCTAATACGAGGACCCTCACAGTCTGAGCGTGTTTATGGGAAGTAAACCCCCAGGAACAAGTCAATCGTTAATTAACTTATAATGTAGCTCGTGTTGAACAAGCTGATTCAGTTCGATCTTTGTGAAGGTGCAATGCTTTCATAACTTGCATGTTGCCTTGTGTATTGATGCTATTTTGCGCTAAGTTCGAATTTTTACGTTATTCAGTATTTCATTGGTCAACGTTGAAACTTGGAATGTTTGAAACCTTGTCTGCTACATAAAGAAAATGCTGCTTACTGGCTATACAACATTGAAGCGGACAACAATAATTCGGATCAGCAAATGCAACAAAAATAGTTAGATATCCCCGTATTCTTTATTTATTTACTTGCAAAGCGCATGTGACCGCCACTATACTTACTTTCGTGCAATTTATTCACATCCACAAGTGAACCTCACCATTCGGGGCTGTGCAAAGCAGTCGTCTTCTGATCAACACTATGGACGACATTTTATACATCGTAATCTTAATGTTAACCCTATGTTGTTTTCGAGGTCCATTTGTATGTTTTATTTATGGGTGCAGACAGGTAACTCGTAACCCTTGAGTGGAACACCAACTCGCGAATGAACGATAATACTCCCTTGCAAAAAAAAAAAAAAAAAAAAAAAAAACCTCATGTGTTCTGAATGAAGTTGCATTTTCATGGCACGGGATTATATAAGGCGGTCTGTGAGATTTCAGCACAATTATGTTGGTTTGTAAAACCGTAAGGAATTGACGTAGTTTTCTTTGTAGAACTGCGTTCGTACTCTGAGATCTTCTACACAGGATTGCCAGTACTGCAGAAGGCAAATAAGGTGATGTTGCCACTTGTGGCGTTTCCAATATTCTTCTAATGCTTACTCCTTGAATTTTCATAATTCTAAGAATCCGTGATAGCTCATTACCCAAATCGGGGAAGGAAGTTGAAACAGCTAAAATTTACATTGTACGTTTTTCGTGTCTGCTTCGAAAAGAAGACAAAGAATGCAATTACTTTAAAATAACATAGACGAATGCAGGAAGTGCAACGCTAGCGACTTTTTGGCGTTTTGAAAATAACGGACACAAGGAAACAAAATTAGGCTCGCGAGGCACATACTTCAGGTAAAATATAAAAGTGCCCTTATGTGTAGTCTAGGTCACTTTTCTCGCACGTCGTTAAGCTTCTCTTCCGAACGTAGCCTCGAGCACGATGCTGAAGAACGATCTTTTAAGGTGTGCCCGGTTTCATTTGTACAAAAAAGGCAGCTAACAAGGGCCGCGTCTGCGAATGCCTGTACCGCCCCATAGAAAGTGCGGCCCAAAGGGGAGACTCCGGAAAGGACGGTGGTTTCTACAAGCTCACGCCTCGCAGCGTATCCGGGTTAACAAGCAGACCCGATAGGCCCCACCCTAATGACGCCGAAGTGGTGCTGCAGTGTACACGGGCACTCCCGAGCACAACGGGGTGCAAACTCAAATGAAAGAGCGAACAAGTAACGCGAGGCTTGAATAGCACACATTGACGTTCTCTGTTAGCTAGTCTTGCAAATCATTGACAAATCGCTGCAGGCTACATGACACACTTTCGTGCCTCAGCTCTTAGATTTTGGTGTGTAACTTCTAACTAGTATTTATTCGACAGCTTTGCTCTTTCGCACCGTGAACAGAGTCTACGTTTTTGAAACACTGTCACCTATCTTCCGGAGTTATCCTATGTGCTGAACACGTCATATACTTCCTACAATTATGCTACAGGTAAGTTCCCTGCTTGTGAAATATCGTGAAAATGATTTATTTTTCTTATTTTAAACTGGTATTTGAATAGGTTTCTAACGCTATCACTAAAGTTAGCAGATACATTAGGCATTCTTTACATGAGTACTATACTGTAGCTAAGTCGACGGAATGCAGAGCGGGTTACTATTCACCCCTAAGCTAACAAACTAAGCCGTGGACACAACGTAGTGGAATTTGGCACTACAAATATCGTCCAACACGAAGAGATGGCAGTGCGGATGAAAAGAAAGTATAGACACGAAACACTGTGCACGCTTCGAAATGGTAGCTCTACCTGTCAGCCAAGTACACTTCGGGGTCTACATGAGAGACTGGTGTTTAGGCATTCGATCTATTGCCTATGGAAATTAATTGAAGGCGTGCTCATGCGTGGCGTTTCATTACCGTTGATATGGCAAAACTCGACTATCAGAGTGGTGTCTTAGTTCTTTCGTTTCTACAAGATAACACATTAATTTAAACTGGGTGCGTATTTCGGATTTATCTTGAGCAAGAAAACATTAGAGGTCATCCACCGGTCAATACTCTCCAATGATCCATTAATCTTCAAATAAGAGCAAACTGGCAGTAGCTGAATGCAAGTGAAATCACGGGCAGAAGAACGGGGCGCACAACGCAGACATGAGGGCTGTGATTACCGAAAGGGCATACTTGCAATGCATGCAAGTGACTGCCGCTAAAGCTTTGTATACATCAAGACGGCATTTGTCATACTCGTATCTCTTTTGGCTTTCTCCTGCTCGTTCTTCCTCTGCATGGCAGCACAGATTTTATCCAGCTCATCGAGAGAAAACGTGAACGCCGCATCTACGTCCGCACGTCAACGAGGCACTTCGATAGTAGACGATGTGAAGAATATCTGTAGCGCTGGTCTTGTTAATACTGCTGCCTGCCAACATATTCAACGCTAACGAAATTACTTTTCTTAAGGTGTTGCTTGATAGCGGCTGCATGATTGCGCTGAAGCCAACGTCTTCGAGGCACTTATCCTACGTATTGAACCTGGCAATCATGCTGTGCGCACATAGTTTCATGAGAGATAATGTAATGGAAGACAGCTGAAGTGAACAATATTTTCTGTTTCCTCGTCCTTGCAAGAAGAGCACATATCTTGTCGCAGTAAAGGATGTGGTGGAAGAGTTCTGTGTAAGGCTGCTAATGCTATGTAGTGCTATTAAACCAGATGACCAAATAAGACCAAGAAGCTGCGAAATCCCCGTGGGCGGGACCGAAGGAGCAAGCCGATTCCCAAATACCAGGAAAGGCAGGACACGCCCAAGACAAAGTCTGCAAAGTGAGCGCGGAGGGTATCAACTTGAGGAAGGACTTTACTGTGCAAATACTAGGGCGGTTAAATCTTGCAATTTCCGAAAATTCGCAGTCGGCGCCTCGGGCTTACGTACACGAGTGAAGAAACCGAAACAGCACTCAGTTTAAGCCGGAAGACAACTCGTACTGATATATGTTGTGGTTCCCTGTATACTGCGTCATATGACTGCGTATTTCGGACACTACAAGCTGTGGTGATCTGGTGTCTCGATGTATTCTTTGATAGCTCTTCGCTTCACTTGACTTCCTTGGCAAGATATATCTCATGCCACTAGAATTAAATTATGATAATCAAGATCAGCATGATAATAATGTTGGTTCGTTTAAGGAAAGGACGCTAATTCCTGCAGGCCATGTCGGAGCATGGCTAAGCGTACGTGGGAGTAAGGGAAAAGGACTGAAAGAGGTGGAAATGAGAGAAAAGCCGTAGTGGACGGCTTCAGAAATTTTGATCACCTGGGGTTCTTTAACGTGCGCTGACAACGGACAGTACGTGGGCCTCTGGCATTGTCGCCTCTGTCGAAAATGCGACCGCCGCGGCTGGCATCAAACCCGCGTGTTTTTTAGGTGGCAGCTGAGCACACTCATTGCTACACCACCACGGTGGACTGGAATTAAATCCAGAGACCGCAGGGTCTGTAGGGCAAATAACTTCCTCGCACTGTTAACTTATGAATAACAGCGTCCTTTGAACGGTTTGTACATGTCCATACACACTGGTGTATCCATGAAAACGGAGTTATCAGTTTTGCTGAAGGTCATCTATGCGGGGTCATCTCTGGTCTGGCATTTTTGCGTATCGAGGCTTGAAATTCAAAAAGAAAATTTACCATCGCCATTCGTATTAAGTAAGAATATTATACTTCTTTCGAAATCTCCAACCCCTGCTTTAAGTGCGAACCACTGATGTCACAATCGTTCCTGCTTTCTAGCATTTTCTGGCGCTATTGGTGAAATACACAGACTTCCCCTATATGGCACTAGCCGGAAGTGCCTCAATTAGCAAACAGACAATGATGCCTAGGAAAGCATAGGGGAAGTTACTTGTAGTGTTGTAATTGGGCAGTAAGTAGAAAGGAATTAAAGTGGACGAAAAGACAAACTTGCCTTAGGTGGGAACCGAATCCACGACCTACGGATGACACGTCCGATGGGTTCAGTTCGGTTCCCACCGAAGGTAGGTTTGGTTCGGTTCCCAACGAAGGCAGGTTTCTCTTTTCGTCCACTTTAATTTCTTTCTACTTACTCCACTATTACAACACTACAACTAACTTCCCCTATGCTTTCCTAGGCTTCATTGTCTGCTCCTGGACATAAAGGGTGCATTCGACAACGTCCTACACGAGCCGATCTTACAGGCCCTAAGTTCTGTAGGAGTCAGTGGCCGCATGTACCACTGGATAATGGACTACCTCTCTGACCGCTCGGTGTACATGTCTACAAAAGTTGGTGACACAACTCTTCACACAGTAGTTCGAGGAGTTCCGCAAGGAGGAGTATTGAGCCTGACCTTATTTAACATCGCTCTCATCGGCCTGGAGAAGTCTATTCCGGCAATGGTCGAGATTTCCTTGTGCGCAGACGACATCTTCATATGGTGCTGTGGTCGAAATCGACGTGTTCTGCGTGCAAGATTACAGAAGGCAATTATCTCCCTTCAGACGTTTTTACACAAACGCAGACTAATCATGTCACCTGAGAAGTGCGCCGCCATAGCGTTCACTAAACGAGATATGTCGGGCTATAAGTTAAAGGTGGCAGGATCTCACATCCCATACGTACCTACGTACCAAGCCACAAGTTTCTGGGGGTGACATTGGACAGATCCATGACATGGTCGCCTCATACAAGAGCACTGAAGGCTAAACTGGAATCATACGCAAACATTTTTCGTATGATGTCCGGCAATGCTGGTGGCTGCTCTGTGGCTGCTCTGCTGCGAATGTACGCTGCTCTCTGCGAAGGTGTCTTGCGGTACAGCTTCCCTGCGCTACAGGGACTTTCCAAGTCTAGTATCCAGGTGCTCACCAGTATGCAAGCTAAAGCGCTGAGGATATGCCTGGGCCTACCTAAAAAGACTTCGATCGTAGGAACCCTTACAGAAAGCCGGCGGCTTTCGGTGCCACTGCTACTGAAGCAAGAGTTTCTTCGAGCTTGTGTGCGTTTTGCTGCTAGGGTTAAGAACCATCGGCTTGCATCAGCCACCACATCGGAAGTACAGACCCTTCTCCCGCTGATGTACGAAAAGCCATCAATTCCGACAAGGCCACCATGGAAACTACCCTCTTGGGCCATAGTCACGCCTGTACCGGGCATCAAGAGTAAAAGTAACACACCTCCTCCAGCACTGAAATATTTCGCCCTGGAGCATATTAACGCCAACTACAGGTCCTGCCGCCACATTTACACTGGTGGCTCTGTTACGGCTACATCATCGGCAATAGGTCTGTGGATCCCGTCGGCAAACATGTCGGTTTCTGCCTCCTTGGGTCACCGCACACCCGCCACAGCTACTGAGCTGGCTGCGCTGCGGAGAGCGCTTATTTACATCGTAGCTCAGACACCTGATTCCTGGTTAATATTGTCTGATTCGCGAGCGGCGCTGCAGTCCCTGAAGTCACCACGCGCCCAAGAACAACTGGTTTTGGACCTCAAGCGGCTAGGCAATAATGCTCATGAACTTAATCACCGCGTTGTATTCCAGTGGTTACCAGCCCACTGTGTAATACAACGAAACGTGCGGGCCGACAGTGCTGCCAGAACAGCCCATGGAACTGAAACACCACCTAACAGCCATACCTCTTTCAAGAAAAGATGCGGCGACTATGGTATCGGTATCTGCCTGGAATCAGCAGCGCTACTTCAGGTGTGATTCAAGAAATAAGTACGGACCACTACACGCTATTGACCCAGCCTGCAGCTTCCACGTACCACGAGGTTTAGCCAGGCGAGATGAGGCGTGCCTTCACCGATTAAGACTTAATGTAGCATACACAAGAGATTATAAGCACAAAATACAACAGTCTGATTCTCCATTGTGCTCTACATGCAACACACGAGAGGACCTTGAACACGTCCTGTGCAACTGCCAGCGCTACGGGTCGGAGAGAAAGACTCTGAAGGCAGCGCTTCACTTGCAACACGGTTCGACCTTGGAGCTGCGGCATCTCCTAGGCCCGTGGCAAGGCAGCGCCTGCGCACTACGTAGCACTAAGGTGCTGATAGCGTTCTACGGGCAACATGCCTCAATGAAACGCTGTAAACTGAGTTATAGTGTATATATGTATATATGAGTGTGCGAGTAAGTGTGACTGTATGTACGTGTTGTGTTAGACGTGATCACTGTAAATATCATAATCACCGCTAAACACCTGGAGTAGCAAGCCAGGCCATTAACGAGGCTAACATCTCCGGATTCATCAATAAAATATTCGCTCTCTCTCTATTGTCTGCTCATTAAGTCGTTTCTAACAAAAAACGAACGAGCCCTTCACCCCTTCCCTTTCGTTAGCCGGAAGTGCGTAATACGCACGCCTTCATTTAAGAAGTGTGCAATGTTAATATCATAAAAAGCACATCCATTATAAAAAGGGAGAAATGGTTCTAATTTATGGTTTTATATGAATGGGATAATCAAGTTTCTTCATCAAATGTTTGTTTACTGCCGTTAATAGTTATATCAAATAATTAGGAGGGCGTTTAAGCTCTGGAGCCTCACGAAAGTGACACTCATAGTATCCGCATCTACGCCGTTTCCTATTGAAGTCGATTTTGTGGAGACGTCTTCTTAGTGGCCCGTTGGAGAGGAACATTTGGCCTTGCCGCATATATAGGCGTTTCCGTCTTAGTGGCCGCAGCTCCACCGTAAATAGTCATAGAAGAAGGACGTTTATTTTCG
Organism: Hyalomma asiaticum; assembly: GCA_013339685.2. Classification (NCBI taxonomy): domain Eukaryota; kingdom Metazoa; phylum Arthropoda; class Arachnida; order Ixodida; family Ixodidae; genus Hyalomma; species Hyalomma asiaticum. The sequence continues at coordinate 94,968,706 of CM023483.1, read as the reverse complement.
AGGTTGATTTTCTAAATCCTTGAAAATGGGGGAGCTTGCATTTGGTTCTTGGCAAAAATGTTTTGTACCAAATTTCAAATAACAGTACCGCCAATCTTTTCTGTAGTTTGTAGTTAGGTCGTAGTTTATAATTTTTCTGTTGGGTTCTACTTTGATTAATTGAAATTTCTTCACTAACGCCCCTGCGCTTAATTGTTAGAGATGATTTTTCCCGCCTACGCTGCATGCCGACGCCGACTGCGGCGTAGTCGGGCGCTGGACCTACATAAATGGTAAAAATAATCATTTACATAGGTGTCTACCCATATTAAGCGAGCTTGCATTTGCCACATGGGGCTGTTTTTACCTCACTTGCACGCAATTTGCCGAGAGGAGCAAGGATGTACACATCTAATCGAAATCTATCTTCATTTAATCGAAAAAGAAGACGAGCTTTCCCAATGCAATTCGAATGCAAAAATGTCCATTTTTATTTGCCACTGCCTTGTGTGATTTACTTTCTACGTTGCCACTCTTATATGTTGCATTGTGACTGTCTTTGAGTACGACTTGTGGCGTAATGTCGAAGGTGACGGAAGGTGAGTTCGTTTTTCCGCTCGTTCACTGAAAACAAGATTATCCAGTGCTTACATCTCGAAAAGCAGACAACGGCAAAGGCAGTTGCAAGCGCAGCACTGGAATTTAGCGAGTGAAACGAGCAGGAAGTACTGCGAATAGAAACAATAATCTTAGTGGCCGAATGGTTTGCACTTTCTTTTACTGCACAGCGCTAGTTCATCGAGTTTTCGTTAAATTCGCCTTCGCGTTGGCAATCGTTACGCTGCCGCTTACCTAAAGTTGTACTTTATTATATAAAGCAGTGCCAGAGCAATGAGTTCCAACGCTCCCGATGGTGTTTAGTTTGGGCATGTTGTGCCCAAGAAGAAGTTATGTGGAGTTTGTTCCGGGTAACGCAAAGCGGAAGCAAGGGAATTCAGGCATCACCGAATCCCTTGGTAACCCTCTGTTTCGGTGTCCGGCTAAAGCTATTATAATTCTTCCAAGTATTCCCTCGATGCTAGGCGCCGGTACAGTTGTTGCTTTTATAGAGAACTCGTTCGTTTCCACCACTTGCAGCTTATGCAGCGAAAAGTGTCCCATTTATCTGGCGCTAGTGGCGTTGAGTCCCCAGGTACTGATCCACAGGCGAGATGGCCAGAGAGCCAGTAATATGTTGCCATTTCATTTGTGTTTCCTTTCACGACACAAAACAGTTGGTCCGTCATCATCGCGCCTCTTCCTCTGAGAGTCGTGTGCTTTTTATCTCTCCGTGATATTCGCGCTCCAGAAGGCATACTGCTACTTTCTAAGCCATTAATCATTTCTGTTGACATTCGCGTAATTAGCTTCTCGCCGATGCGTGCAATGGCCATCAGCAATAACCGAGTGTCTTCTCTTGCGCATGGTTATACCCTCATTTGCAAAGCGTTGCCCTTACAAAAAAGAATACTGCTGGTGAAAGCATGAAGGAGGTAAATGAGCTTTTCCGTGTTCCATTTGTGCCTACACACAATTCCCATAAGCCCGTAAGAAATCGCTCTTGTAAGCGTGCGAAATCATAATACGTTTCTTCCTATTAATGTAATCAGTTTTAGTCACGGGGCTTCATCAGCATAAGGGGCTTTGTTAAGAACGTCTCTCACTGTCTGTGGTATCAGTCGCACTAAAAAATGACTCTTACACATTTGTAATAAGGTATTAAATTAACAAAAATGTACTATTAACGATTACATTGAAAATTACATTCGGATACTGCTCAAGAAAAAAACGGCTCCTGCCTGTCAAAAGGTCTCCCTCCAGCAAATGGTGCAGCTCTGTCAACGTGCCTTCGCGGTAGGGCCTCTTGGCCCGGAGCTCTGATTTGTTTCTTGAGCGCGGCGCGGAGAGGGTTTACCGCGACGTCACGTTGACAGAGCGGTACCATTGGCTGGAGGGGGACCTTTGATAGCCAGAAGCCGCTTTTTTGTTGACCTGTACCCGAGTATAGTAGAGATATGTGCTTCGGGAGACAACTACATTTGTACGTAAAGTTTTGTTGGAACATTTGAAGTTCCTTATGTTAATTTTTTTTCTTTTCTTTTGGGCACCTAATTCCTATGCGTCACAATCATGCAGGCACCTGTACATGTTTAGATCGAGACCGAGATTTTTTTTACTATGTTCACTCAAAACGTAGCACGCACTGAATTATCAAAGTGTGATCCCCTGATCACGCCCTTAAACGCGAACACAAGATGGAACCTCTGAACCATCGCATGACGAGAGGTCTCACCGAACAAATATGGTTCCTCCAAAAACTCACAATGAACCCATCATATTCAGAGATATTTGCGAGCTCACCGGGTGCCTCAGGCAAAAAAAAAAGAGAACTGTGGCACAAACGCGCCGGAAGCGTACGACCTCAGTTGTTGATTAGGCCGTCAAAATCACCCGCTCTCAACAGTCCAGGAATCCCAGTTCACGGAATTCTCGTTTCGAAAATACGTTAATCTCACGGCGCGCTCACGCGACGCCCTTTAGTCAGGTGTGTGCATAACCGGATGCTGCAGACGTAATTTCTTGCAGTTTGCATCTAGCATTGAAAGTGGCAAGCAGCCTATTAGTGATGTGTGCCCGGAGGGTACATGTCCCGAAGATAAATTCACTTTCGCAAGGCAACCTGCAAGTTGCTACCCTTAGACAAGCGATATGGCTGCAACTTGTAGGTTCGCTTCAGGCTGCTTGTGACTCTGAACTAACACTGGTCCTCTCCACAACAAGTGCACCACGTTACGAAAAAATAACCTTAAGCATTTAGGCCACTACAATATCTCAGGATGTCGCTATAGATACAAATGAAACATACATGAAATATGTGTCCAAGGTAGAGAGAGAACATGGCTTGACCGACTACCGGATAGAACGTGCAAGGAGAACGATTCTAGTAAAGATGTGCCTTGCGTCAGCCATATTTTCAAAGGCTAATAAGTAACTGTGTTTCATTACACCACTGTCCTTCATTCTTCTTCTACTAGGCGCGGTTTCAATTTTCTTCATTGGAATGTAGTGGTGGCTACGAGAACATTTATTAAGCCAAAGGAGAAGCACAGAGCACGTTAGAGCCTTGGGTCCATAGACCATCACGCGAGTGTTGGTGCCTGCTTTTCCAGGGCGCCCGACTGGTGTACGACTAAGGCTTGTTGGGCCTAGAAGCCATGGCAGTCGAGCAAAGTGGCCTAGCAGTCCTCCCTGGTGGGGTTGGTGATCGTGTGAATGACCGTGCTCGAGCGGCAGGCCGACACCATGTGATCTTGTGAAAGCTCCTGCTAAAATAAATGATTTTACGTTAAACGGCCGCATATGCAGCTGCATGGCTGTGGAAGTGGTTGTGGTAACATAAAACCGTGTACCTCAATGTATTGTACCCATAAATATGTTAGGTGGGCCGATGAGTGGAAAAATGCATCAAGTGGGGATGGATGCACAGATAGGTCATTCGAGTGGGAATAAACAACTGATAGCGCCCGTATTTTGGTTGTTAACCTTGTTATCATATAACAATTTCTGAGTGCACATTTCATGAATATCACGTCCGCAATGAATGACAATCAATGTCGCTGAAAACGTTTCGACAAGTGGACTTGTCTTCATCCGAGCACCAACTGAACTAACAAACTTAGAGGCAGTTTCAACAGTCGCTCTATCAACTCAAGCCCCCATTCTGTTCTGGCCTTCTCTTATAGTTTGAATATCATGACCGCGGGCGTGTCATCAGCGACGTCCATTAGTCTTCACTCTAAAAAAGAGCCTGGCCTGCGCGGAACCGCAGGACAGTGACATCGTAAGCAGGAGGAGGGACCTTCTTAGAGGCCGTTTTAAACGCTTGAGGAAACAAGTGCAAGTAGAGATGGTAGGTATACCCTGCGACATAACTCTTATTATTTCACGAAGTAGGGAAGTACCCACTATGCAATAACTACGGCGGTATTGTTACGTGCAAATCTCTTGGCGACGTTTTCCCGAGAACGAACCGAGCTCTCGGCCGGCGTCGACGGCGAGCTGCGGTTTGGGCTTCTCTCTGCACAGCTGTCTGTTGTGCCCGACGTTGCCTTCCTGCAGCCGCGAGCGTAGCTCTGCGATTCGCTTCTTCAGCAGCGGTCCGCACCTTACGAGGAGGCGCCGGCCTGTATATCGAAGAGCCAAGTCAGTTCGCTGGCGCGGCTGCGTACGTCGCCTGCCGCGTGATGCATGGCTCGATACAACAAAACTACTTCAAAGGGCATCGCTTCGCAATTATAATGACGGAAATGTTGAAGAATATTGTTTCATAATGATGATGGTTATGATGCCTCTGTAATGGGTTCAGAGCTAAAAACCATGCAGCCCTGTGTTCCTTTAAATGATTCTTCGAAGTCGTTGTGCAATCCACTTTCCCCGATGTGTAGTGGTGTATAATTATTCTGCCACGTGATATCACATTTGTAATGCGATTCCTCGGCAGACGTTATACCTGTTTAGGTGTTTTAGCAAGATTTTTCGAGCACAGGCGTGGCTCAGTGGTAGAATGCTCGAAGGGTGTGGCTTCGAATCCAAGCAGAGTACGTGGTTTGAATGCTCTTCGGTGTTGGTTATTTTTTTTTCTCAAATTTGCGCGATAGCGCTTACGGACACCGGCCGCGGTGGCGGAGGACAACTACGGCGCGAAAAACGGCCCTTGTTGTGATCTCGCAACAGCCTGCGCTGTAAAGGTACATCTGAAGGCGGTGCCATACGATTAAAGCACCGTCTATAGTACAGATCCGTCCTACAAGGTTCTGATAACTTTTAAGGGGTGGTTGCGGGCTCTTAAGGAACAGTGGCGGAAATCTGCAGAGAGAACCAAAATCGCAGTGATACTCTGCTAAAACAAAACCACTCAAGCTGCAAATTTGGCAGCACACATGGCGCCTTTATTTGAAGTTGTAAACGTGACACAGGCCAGCAACAGAGTAGTTTACTTTCCTTCGTTGCTTTTCTTTGTTTGTTTCAGAAACACAAGCACATCGTACGAAAATGCATGAAGAAGGTTGACTGATGGCTGCCCAGATAATTCTCAGGAGAGTAAGATAGTAATAGATGCTTGTAGAGAGAAACAAGTCGTTGCATTGTCAATTGCTGTACTGGCAGCATCGTCCGGTTATAAAGATACGTCTGGACTGCTTAAGCCAGGTGGGATTTTCGTTATTCACGAAGGAGTTGGTCTTTATGTTGCCTAGACTGTTCTAAGCGGGCTAAGGGCACTATGTGCATGAGTGAAACATAGAGGTGTCGTTCTGCCAATCGTGTCGCATCAACCATTCCTAATAATCTGGAAAGTCGTATTTGACAATTATGTTACTAATTTGAGCTTTTGTTTCATGCTCGAAATTACATAAATCGCCCCGTCCTCACAAGCTTTGCTAATAAGAAAAATTTAATTGTTTTCTCAGTATCTCATTTATTTACTTATTTATTTATTTACTATAAGTACTGCGGCCCTCGTTGGCTATTGCAGTAGTGAGTGTAAAACCACCTTGAGTGCTTAATATTGTTACGGGGCGTCTAACGCCATCTTTGTCCACGAGATGTCCCAACACCAAGGCTTGACGCTCACCGAAATGGCATTTCTTTGAGTTCAACACAAGACAAGCCTTCCGTATACAGCCGAGAACAATGCCGAGACGCATGTTGTGCTCGTTAAATGTGCGCCCAAAAATGATGACATCGTCAAGATAGCACATGCATATCTCCCATTTTAAACCTCGTAGAATAGTGTCCATGAAACGTTCAAAGGTAGCAGGCGCATTGCACAAGCCGAACGGCATAACGTTGAAATCAAAAAGGCCATCGGGAGTTACGAAGGCTGTTTTCTCTTTGTCCTCTGTATGCATCGGGATTTGCCAATAGCCGGATCTAAGGTCTACGGAAGAAAAATAAGAAGCAGAATGAAGACAGTCTAAGGCGTCATCTATGCGCGGAAGGGGGTAGACATCTTTCTTGGTGACGACGTTTAGCCGCCGGTAATCAACACAGAAGCGCCAGCTGCCGTCTTTCTTTTTGACAAGAATTACAGGTGCCGCCCAGGGACTGGCAGACTCCTGAATTAATCCCTTGTGCAGCATTTCTTGTACTTGCTCACCAATTATCTTGCGCTCACTCGGAGATACTCTGTACGGCTTCTGGCGTATAGGGTGCGCTGATCCTGTATTTATGCGATGGCGTACTCGAGACAACGGAATCGGAAATGTCTGGTCCTTCTGTGCAAAGTCGAACACTTGCGAGTGCTGGGAGAGAACAGTCACTAATTCGTGTCGTTCACTCGTGCGAAGCGACTTGCTCACCATCTGGAGTAATTTGGAGTCTAACTCGCTCGTATGGAGGGGCTCGTCTGTAGCTTCAGATTCCAGTGCAGCCAGGAACGTTGGCGTTTCTTCTGTGAAGAGAGCAAGCTTCATCCCAGCAGGTACAAGTATGGGCTGGGCCGCGTAATTCATTGCCCATAATCCGGCGTGTCCTTCAACCACTGACACTAAACAATGCGGAACCAAAACGTTCTTCTTTACACAAACCGAATGAAGAGGCTCTGTCGCGGCATCAAATGTGGTATGTTCGGTACCAGCGCAAACTACCGGGACGCATGCTGCGCAGAGTGCAGGAATGACTGTATCTTCGCAAACACAAAAGACGCTCTCGCTCTCTTCACGTGGCGAGTTCTCCATGAGTCCGGCCAAACCCTCACGCTGTATTGAGAGCTCCCCGCTACGACAATCAACTGCTGCACCACACTCCTGCAAGAAATCTATACCTAAAATAACGTCGTGGGTAGATCTAGGAATAACGGCAAATTCGGTTGTAAACAGTTTTCCACACAAGCACACGTCCGCGGTACAAACACCAATAGGGCATAACGGGTCCCCACTAACACTGCGGAACGTGGGAATAGTTTTCCACGAAAACATCACTTTTTGTCCCAGTAACGCTTTAAAACTAAGGCTCATTACAGAAATTGTTGCCCCTGTATCCACAAGAGCCATAGTGGGCACACCATCTACAAGCACGTTAACTTTGTTTTTGAGCATAAAAACTGGCGGAGGAATATCGGTTGTCAGCGAACGGTATCCAGCGACCTCACCCCCATCGGCCGCACTACCTAGTTTCCCGGGGGTGGTGATGAAAGGCGACGCCGCGGCGATGGAGACCGCGGAGCACGTGGGGCAGGTGGTGGTGTTATGCTTCTATCGGAGGCTGGTGATGGGTTCCGGAACCGACGGGTGGCTGGCGGCCGTGTTGGCCATGAAGCGGACGGGGGTCGATAGTTTGCCCGGTATGACACGCGTACAGGCTCTTCTCGAAAGGCTCGGCGACGGTCGCAAAATCTGGCGATGTGCCCTGGGACACCGCAACTATAGCACACAGGGGAAGGCCGGATTTCGCGGTGATGCTCGAAGCCTTCATATCCGTCGACCAGCATGGGGTATCTGTCGCGGTTGTCGTAGCCTCTGTATCCTGTAGCCATCGGGTGTGGAGTACGGTACCGCTGCGTGGGATAGGGATCGCGGCGCTGCTGCTCGTTGTTCAGGCGAAATCGGTTCGCGGGTTCAGACTGATTCGCATATCTATAATCGTCCACGCTCGCTGCATTGACAGATGGTTGCCGTGAAGCAGATGGCAAACCCGGATCGTTGTCTCGAGGGTCGTGGCCAACGCAGCGCCCGGTTTCGTGGCACCGGAGCAGCTCTTCACGTACTATTTGTCTTATCGTGGACGCCAGATCGGATGGTGATAGCGCACTTGTGTCGACGCTGGCCACTGTCGGTACATTAGCCAAACGGCCAAACTTCGGCGCGATACGACGCATCTTGAGCGCTTCAAATGTGCGGCAATGTTGAATTATGTCCGCTACAGACGTCAGGTTTTCTTTGGCTATCAAGAACTGGTAGACATCTTCAGCTATCCCTTTAAGAAGATGTCCCACCTTATCTTCTTCGCTCATTCCAACATTGACAAGTCTGCACAGCTTAAGGACCTCTTCTATGTACAGCCGCCCAATTTTTTAACCTGAACACGCGAGCGTCGACCGCCGAGCTGATCAGCGCCACAGAGCGGAGCGCGGCGTTGAAATGAACGAGAATACGCGCATGCGTGATTTGAGCAGTTCTCGGCAGCTGTCGTCTGCTAGGCTTTTCCGGGAACCGGACACCACGCCCGATATTTCTTTGGGATGTGGCCCTTAACGACATCCGTATCGTAGCTACTCTTTTCCTCAAGGATCCGAGCTGGCATCACTAAAACTACGGAAAGCACATTCTCGAGAAGGCAGGTGAAGGGCGTTATAACCGCGAAGTGCAACATACCAATGACGTCTGATCGGAATATCTCGCTTATCACCTCACGCCTTTCAGCAAACAAAGCAAAGGAAGGTCGTATCTTGTTGCACTTTCCATTCTTTTTCCAGCGGTATTTCGAAGAGACAGCAAAAAGCGATAACCGATGAAAACAATGTAAGCAGCGTGCACTAGTACTGCAAGATGGAATTAACCACGGAGCGTGTCGCTCACCTAGCTTATTAGTAAGCTTTTAATTAACACGATACCAAATTAGCATAATTTTAATTATAATGATCTTAATTGAAAAGTTCTGAAATGGCATAGTCCCCGAGATGCAGGCCTTAATTAGGATGGTTCTAATTAACATGTGGCTAATTAGCAAGAATTTAACAGCAAGTTCGTAATTCACTTGATCATAATTAGCAATGATCTAATTAGCCATGACATCATTACCGTGATTTTAGCGAGCGTGTATGACATCAACTGGTTAATTAGAACGGGTAGGCTTAATTGGCTTGAATAAGCATGAACTAAAACTACGAAGAAGAAGACGAAGAGAGCCAGAGCGCGCGCCGGCCGCTGGTGAATCTCTTCGACTCCGCATGACATAACTAAAAGCTTAACCACTCCGGTGTAAAAGTGCTGATGCGGATGCCCCAGCGTAGTTAGGGGGCGTAATCATATTTCTTCCATCGGACGCACGACCACTTGACCTTTCCAATACAACCGAATAGCAGCGTTCAGAATACAAAAAAAAAAAAAGAAGAATGACGGTACCGGTGCTCAAAAAAAGCGGGCGTGGTGTCTGGTTCCCGGAAAAGCCTAGCAGACGACAGCTGCCGAGAACTGCTGAAAGCGCGCGTGCGCGTATTCTCGTTCATTTCAACGCCGCGCTCCGCTCTGTGGCGCTGAACAGCTCGGCGATCGGCGCTCGCGTGTTCAGGTTAAAAAAATGGGCGGCTGTACATAGTGCAGGTCTCACCGGAGAGTTGGGCCCTTTGGGACAGGGTCTGTTCAGCTCGCTTCTTCCTCGTGACAGTGTCACCGAAGCACTTCTTCACCTCTTCCACAAATATATCCCAGCTCGTAAGTACGTCCTCGTGGTTGTCGTACCACATAAGAGCAGTGCCCGTGAGCGCAAAAACAACGTGGGACAGCTGAGCGTTGGAATCCCAACCATTATGTTTGCTCACCCGTCGGTACTGCTTCAGCCACTCGTCTACGTCCTCACCGCAAGCGCCGGCAAAGCTTGGTGGCTCCTTGTACAGCTGAGAAGGGCCCGGGGCCGATGGCCTCGGAGATTCAGCTTCTCGGGGCATGCTTCCCGTTGGCGATGGTGCAAGTCCCGCAAGGCGACGGCTGCGACGAAGTGCAACGAGTAGGGATTCCGTTGTTGGGGGATCAGGTACCCAGCACTTCCACCACTCTGTTACGGGGCGTGTAGGAGGGTTTATTCAAGGTAGCTGGGCGGCAAGCGATATGGCGGAACTGCACGTCGTTCTCCTCTTCTTCCCTGCTCTGTGTACCTCCTTGTTGTTGCTGCTGCTGCTGCTCCACTACCATTTGACGCACCGTATCATCATGATCAGTTGAAGTGGCTGTTCCTCCAATTACGCGGTGAATGAAATAACTACACTCAGGGATGACGTATGGGCTAGCGATGTATATATTGGGCATTCTTAAATGTGCTCTTACCGTTATGACTCGGTAAATGTCAGATTACACAGAGAGACAGTTTGGTGCGATATATCGGTGGAAGAATAAACAAACGCGGCAATTTAACAACTACATTTATGGTGGAAACAGAGACGCGGAAGACCTCACGGTGGCACTAACTTCAGTGGACTCCTTAGGACCAGTAAGAGACCGACCTTTCACAAGGCAGAACTCTCGCCAGAAGCATCCTAGAAGCCAAGTCAAAGCGAAATTGAATGGCATAAATACAGACGGGACTGAAATGACCACGACAGGCATAAAATATTCATTGAAAAGGATTTTCACAGCCGGCGACAGAGGCATTATAGGTAGTTGGGAAGTGCTGGTAAGGTGTTTAATGAAGGCGCTTCTGCACAGGTAGATTCTTTGTAAATAAGTAAGGCCTAATATCCCATCCTCCCTGTAGGACATAGTGCTACACGGCAGTCATTTGTGTGCAACGTTAACTGACGTGCAGGCAGTTCCATTGTTTTTGAATAACCTTTGCTCCCATGCCTGAGAACAATACGTAACAGAAATGAACCCCCACAACTACTTGTTTCTTAAACAGCTAAGTAATCGCCAGTACGAGCTGTTGCTTTTCAACATCTGGCTGCAAATACGATAGATCAAAATAAATACATCTCCTTGTAGCCTATTTTGCAGTCTTCCGTAAGGTTGATTTGTGGGGTTTAACGTCCCAAAACCAATTCTGATTATGAGAGACGCCGTAGTGGAGGTCTCCGGAAATTTCGACCACCTGGGGTTCTTTAACGTGCACTGATATCGCACAGCACACGGGCCTCAACATTTCGCCTCCATCGAAATGCAGCCGCCGCGGCCGGGATTCGATCCCGCGACCCTCGGATCAGCAGCCGAGTACCATAGCCACTAGACCACCGTGGTGTACTACGCATGGGTGCATACAAATATAGCACAATTATTTAGTACAGCCTCGCATCGCACTTCTGTAACCGTTACATGTTTGTTGAAACTTAATGCACTCAAATATAAATTTGGTAAGGCTGTATTTGATCACTTCAAATGCTGCTAGGTTTGGACGACGGATTTCTCGCTTACAGGTTAGAACCAGCACAATTCTCGTAACAGTTCAGCAGTATTCGCAAAGGTATCGAGGTTTTGGAACCGCCAACCAAAGCTAATGAGTGCGAGCGTTCAGATCAAGTAGGAATGACTAAAACTATCATTGCTTACTGCAGTATTAACGTAGTTGTAGCATGTGCGGCAATCAGTTAGTAACGGAGCTCTGCGAAATACTAGAAGCTTTTACGTATTCGCGGCGACACTATACGAGCGATGATGTCGAACAGAGTGGCTGAATAAATCGATGCTAAAGAAAAGGACTCCATGTATTTGGCGACTAGCTGAGAAATCTGGAAATAATAGGACAAGAATAGCGTAACATGGCTTTACCGTCACCAGGATATCGCGCATTTGCCGTTCAGGGAGTTTCGCAGCGCAAGAGTGCTTGCTGGACGGACAGTTATAGCTGGCATTCAGCGTAATGTTCCTCTTCTTCAGCACTGTCAGGGACCCGTAATGCAGGTCTTATGGCCGTCGTATTTATGGCCCGTGGGTGTTCCTCCTTTCACGGAGTGCTTTGCACCGTAGCGCTGCTTTTATTGCCCAATAAATACCCCCCCCCCCCCCCCCAAGTCAAGGTGCTCCAGTCTGCCCAGTTCTCGTGTGAAGCGGCAGCTGGGTTTCTAATACCTTTAAACAGTTGAACCGAGAACTACGAACTTTGAGAATCAAGAAAGTTCGTGTTGCACTCAGAGTACACAACCACAACAGGAAGCAGAGTATATGCGTATTTAAGTACAACCACGATTACACCTTAACAGAGCAAAATGGAAGATGAGAATGCCATAGTTTTCATGTCTATATAGTAGTAGGTACTTTACGACGGGTTATTGTTTTTAGTGCTAGGGTTAGCGAGATAGATATTATAGCATATTTCAGGAACAACCATGCGTAGTCTACGCTAAACGCAGCTATCAATTTCCCCGCTTGAACGACTATTGTAGATTATCAAATAGATGGCATAATTGAGCTAGGCAAACGCAAAGCAATCGCGATTAACTCCGTGGCTTTAGTGTTCGCTCTGTCAAATTCATAAAACTTTCCATATCACTTATGACTTTTACCAGTTCAAACATGAGACGATGAGTAAAGAAACAAAATCACTGGAAAGTGGAGCCTGCAGTTGCACTTTTCCTTTGTTGAATGCTGTCGTGTTTTCCTTTTCTTTTCGTTGAGATGTCTAAGAACTATCGTAATGCACTTCGGGAATAAACGGGTCATGATTCAAAAACGTATATACACGCGTTGCTTGTTTTATTTTTGTGTTTCATCTGCTTCATCTGCTATGATGTCACGGCTGACCGAATGCTTCCGAGGGCTGCACGACCACTGTCACGAAGCCTGTAGCTAAGTGTGTTCCGGATACTACGCGATTATCAGCGATAAATTTAGGGCGTACAATAAAGCAATCGCAAAATGCAACGCATTTCACCGCCTATTTATCTTTATCTACGATGTTTCTCGCCATCATTCTCGTTAAGGCTACAGCTCGATGTTTAACGGCTTCTGTTCTGCGCCCTTCTTCCTCAGAACCTTTTGGCCATATGCCACTCAAAAAAAGAAAAGAAAAATCTAGAGAACTAGAAAGCATACCCCTCCCAACCTTCAGTATAGCAGCAATCAAACCGACGTAAAGTCAATAACGTTCTCAAGTTCGAGTGCGTGGTTAATTTTACCCGTGTCGAATTCAATACAGTACATTATGTAAGATAAAAGAATTATTGACACACTTTGCATTGATATTTGATAATGCAGACCTATTAAAAGCCTCGTATAGCAGCGTTGTCCAAGCAGTGTCCAATATATATCCCAGAGCGCCGCCATGGGCCATAGGAACGCAACTGTCGCCGCAGTTCCTCGCGTTCCTCTGCTGTTCGCTCGCACTGCACGCGGGAGTTGCCGTGCTGCTTTCCTGCTGCCAAATGGGCAAGGTGGTAAATCTGCTCCAGTGTGTCCTGGAGCTCGTTGGGATATGCATGAACACTGGTATGTATTTGGACCGCGCGGATGGACTCCGGAGAGCGTTCCGTCCCTGAGTCACAGTTGTGCGAGCGGAGAGAATTGTTTTAGGGGCGAAGCTCCTTAGGGCGTAGGTCGTTCGTCCCTTGTAGTACGTAACCACCTCGTTCTAGGATTGCGCTCGATAGCTCGCGCGCCGGGAGGCTCGCGCTCGCCCTCGGCTCGTTCCTCCCGGCGCGCGAGCTCTCTCACTCTTCCATCCGCTGTCTTGTGTGAGAGAGACAGAAAGAGAGAGATAGAGCGCGAAAGACTGTCCGTTTCTAACGATGATGATGGGTTTGTGCTAGCGCGTTACGGCGCGTGTAAGAAGCTGGTGTAGGACGCTGTAGCCTCTCCGCCTTATACTCTTTCAGCAGTCATGTGATGGCGTCGGCAAACGCGGTGCGCGTTCCGGCCTGTGTAAGGGGCTGCGTAAGACGCTGTGGCCTCTCCCCCCTTACTAGAGTGTACTGCATGTTTCTAACGCGTCTGTGCTAGCGTCCCCTTAAACGCGAGATCCCAGCGTTCGAATACAGTGTTTCTCACGTCTTTACATGATGATCGACTGGGCGAATTACACGGAAGATTAACGGTTTACCGGTGATTCACTCCGGAGCTTCGCCCACTCATCATCATTCACCCCGTGGATATGCTGTGAATTTTTTTAAGAACTGGGTGCTCGGAACATACGTATGTTTGCTGGACGCATTCGCAGGGAGAGGTCCTGAAGCACAGCCGCCGTCGCATTTGGCGCAGCAGTTTACTGTGGGCGCGGCAGCCGAGTTAGGTGCACTGTATTAGCTGGTTAATATATTGGGGCTCTGATTATTCGAGGCGGCTGATAAGTTATTCTCTAAGCGCTCTGTGCGCGTTTTCTCCACGTGGAGCTAGGAGTTGATCCAGAAATTCGCTCGCTCTTCTTGGGGGAAAGTTGCCGATCTCGTGGCGGTGCATTCTCTGCTCAGCGGTAATGTGTCGGAAGGCGACCTCGACAGGAGCAAGGGTTCTTGGTCGGCTATTTCAAAACGGCGGTATCTCAGCGTCGGCGAAACATGCGGGAGCTAGCGTGAAGAGACGACCACAAGTTGGGAGACACGCACACAGAAGCGCTGTGCGTTTTTGTCTCCCTTCATGTGGGCGTCTTTTTGCGATGGTTCCCACATGTTTCAAGATCTAACAACTCGCCTGGAAATAAGTGCTGATAATGAATGGCTAAGGACGGAATCGCTGTTTCATCGTTTGTATTCCCTAGAGCACCGATATGCACCATTGTCGTTAAGCCTCGTTAGAATCACTAATGTCGGGATGCGAGTTTGCGCAGGGAGTTCAGAGCGCGACACCAAACTACTAGCTGACATTTTTTTTTCTTTCTTTTCTGTGGCTGTCTAAGAAAAAGAAGAGCGTAGCTTGGATCGAAGTGCACCAGCCAAGGCATTTTTTTTCGGTGATCGTTTAATGGGTTCCAGCGAGGGCCGATGGGCGATGCTCAACGCATAATCTCGAGACTCCGCCTAAAAGGACCTTTCCGGCCTTCTTCGTAAAGGGACGCTTTACTACTGAACGTGCAAACCAGTCCCAAAGGATGACGGACGGAAGAGAGAAGTGGCACACACAACGGCTGGAGTAACAACTCTGATTATCAATAACGAGCATCTTGCAGGAAAACCAGGAGAGCATGCGCCGACCAAATAAACAAACAACGAACTCCGAAGCTAATGTAAATGCATTCTTTGTTTTGGGGGGGGGGGGGGGGGCAATAGTAAAGTTTTCACTACTAATAGACGCATCGCGCTCTAATCATATGCCGGCAAATAAATAATCACTGGCCACTCACCACATGCACAAAAGACTTGATAGAAAAGCGTGGCAGGAGAATTGCGACGTAAGCTCCAAGGTGTTTAGCTCTAAAATCATTGACAACACCTGAATACAATCAGCACAGCAGGCGAACTTTAAAGTTCATAGAAGTGTGGCACACACTCGCGAAAACGCGGCCAAGGAACGCGAGCATACTCCATGTGTGGTATTATTATCATTAGCCTTTACATAAGCGGAAACACATCTTGCTGTTTATTAGAAATGCTTTCCACATATACTTACCCTGCTATGGGAGGTATGTATACAGGAAGTATGTACCATTTCCAGACGAGTATTTAGTCTCCTTACGTGTGGTGTGGACGCTTGATCACATTGCATGTTTTGCTAGGCCTTTAAAAGGCTTTCAGGGAAGATAATGAAAAAGGGAAACAGAACGCTGGGGGTTAACCAGAAAGGCCTCCGGATGGCTACCCTAGCCAAAGGAGCATGGAAAAGTGGAAGGGAAAGATTAGAGAGAGTGATGGGGGAAGATGCGTATAGGATTGTGCCGTCAGTCATAGGCGTTTGCTCAAACCGTCCTCAAGAAGCACAAAAGTGCTTCCAGTGCCTTGTGCGCCAACGAGTGACGAGAACGATACTCAAGTAGCACTTGCACAGAAAGCTGCCAGTCCTTCAGTTGTTGCAGTGTGGGAGCAAGCGCTTTCCGTTCTGCGTCAGAACGTGGATAGTGGCACAGCAAATGGTCAAAGGTTCCGGCGATGTTGCGGATGTCGGTTGCTCCAAGTAATGCGGACTGTGTGATTTCGGTGAGTTGGCCGAAATGAGCCATAGCGCTAAGAGCTTAGAAAACTGTCGCTCGAGTTAAATGCGACAATATGCCGTACCATTACGTCGTAATGTAGGGTACCATAGCGCTTAAACAGCCATCCTTGTGAATAAGCATCAGATTATCGATTATGTACTTAGCGGACGGCAAACCAGCAGAGCCGCATGAACGGAGCGGCGTCTCTGAAGGGGCTTACTTGCTATTGGGGATATTTCAGTGGAGTCCAATGTCTGCTCAACAAGCATGCATCTTTGTACTTATGCCCTAGTCATTAGAACAGCTAGTCTTGACAATAGAGGCCCGAAGTTCGCGCAGACTAACCAACCCAATTAGATTCGGCTTATGCACCTACTTATAAGCACCAGGCTAACGCAAATGCTTTCTCCCTTTCGCAATCGTATTTCATTTACTTTTCATTTACAGCTGAGCGGAAATTGAAATTGTGGGCGCAAAGGTGTGATGAATTTCTTTCAGCTGAGCATCCTTCTGATTATAAGGACAATCTTATCACAATTATCTTTATAAC
The DNA here is from genome assembly GCA_013339685.2 of Hyalomma asiaticum. Classification (NCBI taxonomy): domain Eukaryota; kingdom Metazoa; phylum Arthropoda; class Arachnida; order Ixodida; family Ixodidae; genus Hyalomma; species Hyalomma asiaticum. The sequence goes on along the minus strand of CM023483.1, from coordinate 94,952,376 downwards.
TGTGCAAATAGATGAAATTGAGTAGGCTGGTCTGGTACACGGAAGGTTCATCTTTCAGCACTTCGGCGCCATGGAATATCATCTGCAGTCCTTATGAAATCATGCAAAAGAGATATAACGTTTCTCTGGGTGACCAGGAAAAAGTGAGAGAGAGAGAGAACAAGTTTATGAACAGGTGCGCCTGTTCTTAGCCTAGAGCTTCGGCAGGAAAGAAATAATGAATGGCGTCTGGGACAAGAAATCCACGCAAGAGTGAGGGAACAATAACAGAACAAAATTAAGCTCGGCAATACTAACATGCATCAAATGGCGTTGTAATCTCTCCTCAGGCGAAAGTAATCTCGCAGTCTTTGCGCAAGGCGTATAGAGAATTGGACTGTAGGCGAGCTGCAAAACTTTCATGTTCTTCCCGGTGCTTCTTGGGTTCTTTTGTTCCGCTTCGCAATGCAGCGGCCACTCGCCTGTCGCACAAATCGCAGGTTCGATGGAGGTTGTAACGGAAAGCCTGAAGGTTATAAGTCCGAAGGTTATAACGGAAAGTTACATAAATTGGCATTCTAAAAGCTGCTTTGCAATTCGTCACCCGGTAGGCACTACTGCATTTAGGGACCCCGCAAAGGCAAACATGGGAATCCCGTGCAGCACAGCGAGCATTGACCTAGCACCAAGAATCACGTAATCTGAGTACCTTCGAGCAATGTCATGGCGTTCAGTTATTGCAATTTTGTTTTACTGTATGTGTATTGTAACATGAGAGGAATTATTAAATGACGACCAAAAAAATATGTCAGTTCATTTCGTTAAAAAATGGCACTGCCAGGAACAGTGGCACTTCTCGTGGAGAATACGCATTGTTCAATTTCGTCGCACATGCCTCATCAGCACTTTGAGCAAAGCAGCACTCCGTAACTAATATTCTGAACAGAGCGCCGATTATACAACGTATCCGCTATAAACAACAAAAACACTTAAGCTCGATGAAGTCATAAGGTTACCTCACCTTGATTTATTTGTGGGGTCCCAGAACAACACTGCGATTTTGAGACCCGCCAAAGGAGAGAACTGAGAAAATTTGGACACACCGGGGGCTTTTTAAAGTGCACTGACATCACACAGTACACGGGCATCAACATTTCGCCTCCATCGACATGCATCGGCCACTGCCGGAATTCGATCAGCAGTGAGTGACGCACGAGGCCACAGTGGCCATAGTGATGCTTGAGGCCCGCCTTCACCATATCGAAGTGTGGATGAAGAAATGGGCATGTTGGACGTACATGAGAGAAAGGGCAAGGCACTAAGACGATGAGGAGCACATAAGTAGAGCCCTTCAACGGGCCATGTCTACCGCATATGCAAAATCCTGATATTCAGGAGGGTCAACGGAGGCGTGCCTCTAGATCATTGACCTTGAAGCCGAGCTACTGCCCTATGGGGGCGGATCGAGCGGAACGGTCATTTAGATAATTAAGTCACCTCGCCAATCAAACCACCGTCTTCCTCTGGCAGTAGACCTTGTTTGGACTTCAAGCTCCCCACCCTCCCAAGAAGAAAATGATTCAAGGGAACATTATCTTTAGTTAAGAAGTTACGCTTCTGGGACACATCAGCAGATCCCTAGCTCTGAAGCTAAAATTTGCCGTCCCCCCGCAGACTACCACGCCGTATCTAGTTTCAATGATAAACAAAATTTCAAGGTTGGCCCCTTCGAGTGAGACGGAACGTTGTGTCTCAAATATTTTGTACGCGCTACTGCGTCACAAGATTCGCCCAGGCGGCCACCCAGTCAACCGTCTGCGTCATACCTGAAGATGAACTCGTACTGCGCACTCCAATTGGACAAAGAGGGCGGCTTCGCAGTGTTTTCACGGAACTCGTGTAAGGTGAAATCCCTTGGAGCTCTGAATTCCCTTTTCCACTGCCAAGGGGACGTTCCTCTTGGAAAGCTTATAAGTGAAGCTAGGAAGGTCTGCTGAAAAAATTAATTTGTGAAAGCTTGTTAGAGATGTTAAGAAAAGCAAATGTGGTACACGCGTGGTGTTTTTCGACGCTAACACAAATAAAAAAGCTGCCCTTTAAGAGTGTTTCTGAGAGCAACACGTGGCAGAAGTGTCTCGTTGAGTTTCTCTTAAAGAAGCTCGAGCTCCATTCAGTAGACGACCATTGTCTCGTTAAGGATTCTGTTAAAATAATGAAATTCCCTTTTCGCACAAGCAGGACCCACTTTGTGCGCCCCTTATATTGACCTCGAAGACCAATAGTACTCCATACACAAGAACGAGCAACTTCAGCGCTTGCAGGATAGCCTAAACACTCACAGTGTGGGCAATTATGCGGGCGCAGGTCAGTCAGACGAACGAAGGGAGAACCCAGAGGCACAGAGGCACTTTTATTTCACAGACAAGTGACGTGGAACACACGAACGATACCGAAACGGGGTCTAGGCAGTTTCAGAGCACAGGTAGTCAAAATGCGTCCACTCACAGTTTATTTAAACAATGGCAGCCGTTGAGGTGTTCGAGAGCTAGATTTTTTTGGTGGCCTAGCAGCCCAGGCCATGAGCTTGCCTCGTTCAAGTACGATGGCGGTGCCAGGTTAGCACCGGCGCGCGGTCGGTCCGTCCACGAGACACCAGGCCACTGCCCGAGTCTCAAGACAATGCGCCGAGACGTGGCTCAGGCACGGCTATGCCGCAGTGGCGCCGAGGTGTTGGCCAGGTACGGAACTCAGCCCCGGTAGACGGCCCAGGTTCAAGAACAGCCGCAGCACCGCTGGAGCGAGGCCCAAGTACGCGAACACAGAACGGAGACGTTGCCCAGGTATGGTCAGGACAGTAGCAGCACCGGCACGTGGCCCAAGTACCACAACGCCTGCACAGGACGTGGCCTAAGTACAGGAACGTCTGCTAGGGACGTGGCCCAAGCACAGGAAAAGCCTAGATCGGCGGTCACAAGAGCCGGGGCGAAGCCCCGTCAAGCAGCACTCGCGTCACTGAAGGAAGCCGCGACGAGTCCCGGCGCTCGATCCGCCCCCGCCGAGTCCCAGTCGCCCTATGTCGTTCGCTCAGCTTTTTGGTTGGTTGGTTGGTTGGTCGGTGCTTTGATACCTTGACGCAATTAACTCTTGGGCATCGGTTATGAACCAAAAAAGAGATTTGTGTGGGAGAGGACTACTAATAAAAAATATAAAGTCTTAATACACATTTGATAATTACATTTAGGTTAAAAGAATAGTTTCCTGCGAATACTGAAGGTATATCATTATAAAAAGAGAAGCGGATGCTATGGAGGTTGATATTCACATACTGTGATCAAGATTAAAAAGATATAAAACGAAAAGCTGAGCTAATCAACATTGAACTCTTTTTGTCTTACGAAGAAAATCGCACACGGCCTTGAATCACAGGAACATTTGTTCCTGTGACTTAATCTCAGAATAGTCGCACCAAGAAAAAGCACTACCGGATGAGACAAAAATTTAAACCCATGTTTCTCAAGGGTACTTCCAGAAATCTTTTCCACGGAATATTGTATCATCGGCATGATATGAAGAAGAGCTCCAGAGACTCATCCTCGTCACAATGCAGACACAACGGTGATTGAGCCAGACCAGCCATGTACATTTAAAAGTTCAGGGGGGTGGACTCGGCATCGTAATTTAGTCATTGCGATTTCTGCTCTTCTAGTTCTAGTTTCGCATCATCTATTCCACGGATAAGCCATGTGCCGGAAGTGAGTTGTGGCTAGTGCGGATTTGTTAAAGTTATTGCAGGTGGCATATTTTCTGAAGCACGCAGCCGCAACAAACGCCGACGTCGGCAATACGGAAATTACCGGGCCATTTAGACCTGACACTGCCAGCGCATCCGCATATTTATTAAGCGTTAGACCTTAGTGCCCTGGCACCCTTATCAAATCAACGAGGCGTAAATGTCTTGGCAGAAGAGAATAGAATGCTTCTCATGCACTTGACAAATAGGAGCGCTTAGAGATGAACACACGGACAAACAATCAGTCATAATGGCGACTGATGACAAGGACTGAGACAATTTTCGTACAGCTAAGACGACTGCCAAAAGTTCTGCTTGAAAAAATGGGTGTGAAGTCCGGTAAACGAACTGAGAAGTACCAATTCAGATATGAGGATACAATACCAACATCTCCCTTCTCTTCCCAAATGATGCATCAGTCGCTATAAAGATTTTTATATCTATGTGAGCTAGGTGATTTTCTAAAAAGGCCATTTAGACAAGAGTGAGGCGGGTGTTTAGCGTTCCTTGGGAATATATTACCAAATTCACTTGTTATTGCTTGCACAGAGTGGTTTAGCACGACAACTTCACGTAGGTGCACTTGCGACGGATGTAAGAGTGACTGCGCAAAAACGACTTGAGGGCAATGTAATCTAGATCAATTATATGTGAAAAATGTGGCCGATTCAATGATAAAAATATATTGAGACGTTCTCTGGGTTGATGCATAAATTTCTAGAAATTTTCCCACTGTTGAGAAGTGAAACCTTTTAAAGGGCCATTAAACAGGCTCCTACTTTTTTTAAAGCCGCCCAAACAAGCTAATTCAATCATAGAGAATGTTGCCGCGATCACATTCTGCGAATATGACAGCGCTGCGCGCCACACAGACGCCGTATTTCAAAAAAGAATTCCCGCACCTCTTTCATACGATTGACCAGTCGCGCTCGCATCCTAGGTGTCGTCACGTTCCACCGCGAACAACCTTGCGCAGTTGTAGCTCGTTGATTGGTCGAAACCAGGTCTATTGTCAGATCCTCTGGCTATCCCACCGGCTTCAGTGCAGGAGCAACCGGAACTGCAGCGATAGCTTTAATGACGTCAATTGCTAACGTTATGTCACGTGTCAAAAGTGGGCGGAGTCTCGATGGCACGCCGCGTCTACCCTCTCCTCGGTAGAGAAGGGTGGGGAGGCCGACCGAGAAAACGAAACCGACGCAAGCGGCCACTTACACCCGTGTAACTTCTTCAATATAGCACCTATTCTCAAAATTCTTGCGGGAGCATGTCCGCATCGCATAGGAGCAATGCTATATCTTTAAAACAAATTTTTGACCTCGGGGTTGTTTAGGGGCCCTTTAAGAAGAGATGGAAGGCGTGATTCCTGATATAATACACTGATTGCCACAAATTTTGGGAGCCCAAGGCATAAACGTAATGCCTCGCGTTCTAGAAGTAACAATTGCCTAATTTTGTAAGCAGGTGCCCAGAAAACAAGACGCAGACAAACTCAAGTATCGGTCGAATATACATGCAGTAAACCTTGATGAGAACGTCACGGTGAAGCCCGGAACGAATGGACCTCGGGCTGCTTTTTCGTGATAGCGCACGAACCACGCGCGCGGCCGTACTTAGGCACCGCACACCAATCATCATCACGGAAAGGCCGCGCACTTCAAATTTCGGCCCCGCACAGTGAACCCACAACGCCTACACTCTCTCCCATCTTTCTATTCCCCCTTCCCACTCCCCCAGTGTAGGGTAGCCAACCGGACGCCCTTCTGGTTAACCTCCCTGCCTTTCTGTTTTCCCCTTCCTCCTCCTCCTCCTCCTACACTCACGGACCCTCCTCCTACCGCACATAGTCTACTCTCATTTCAGAGACTCAGGCATTCGGAAACAAATCTATGGCAATGCTCGAACGTTACCTAGGTTCCACCTGCGCCAAATGGGATGGCCACGTCTACTTACGAAAAAGCAGTGTTTGCATAGGCTCATGCGTAGCTCCAATATTAAGTGACCTTCTTTTAGCTCGTGCGGGTAGGTATATTTCAGTACTTCTCGAATGTAGCGGCGTAATCAAGATATTTAGATTTGGTGACAATTTCTTGATGCTCTTTCACAAAAATACCATGGACGCCGACCTATTTCATTATTAACACATGCACACATTAGGCATGTGTTCCCCAATTAAAGTGACTCACAAGCTTTCGGTCGCCTCATCCTTTCGATTTTTAAATGTGAGACTATTTTTACCTAAGGACCCTGTCCTTTTGTAGTACGAGCCTCGAGCGAGTAAACCGCTGCTATAGTTTAGTTCATCCAATTCAACCTTGTCAAACCTCGCAATGTGAACATGTGCCTGCTGAAAGTGTTTTTTGAAGAAATCCTTCTCACATAGAGCTTTAGAAAGTTTCATTGCACAAATCGACCATTTAGAAGAGGTAGCTGGCACGCAGGCTTTTCTTATATCTGTAGCTGTAACATTACTGAAGAAGACGCGGAACCACCATTCGGACGTGATGCCACCAAACGACAAAGGAAAGTTACGCTCATCATATATCCGACACTTCTAGAAAGATCCCCATGTGGTCTGATATAAAAGTGGTCCTTTGTGCCCCCTGGATATCTTCAAAGGTATGCAGGATCTCCCATCCGTGTCCCTCATAATTCAAGCATGCGCAGTTAACCACGAAGACAGGTACGTCGATTTTCAGGCGGCTGTCCCATTAGAGATACCATTGTCGTGCGGTAAGAAGTATGTGGGATCAACTTAGAAACGATTGAATGACAGGCTGAGGCAGCATAACAATAATGTCAGGAATGGTATAGAGAGCCACCTGGGTATTCATTTCCGAGACAGCAAATGTATCCCGAATTTTCACGCCTGCTCCGTTGTCGCTAGAAGCAGTGACAGATTGGTGAAATTGATAATTGAAACCAAAAAGATTGTCGAAGCAGGTGACAAATGCATTAGTGTGGCCCCCATTTCTTTATCGTCAAAAGAATTGTTGTTTTCGAATGTGACAGCGCGTTGACTATCGTGATAGTGCTTGGTGTATATATGGTGATTTTTCTGAACAACAAATTTTTATAAGTGGCTTCCGTGTGTATGCGTGTGTTTCTTCTACTTGTGTGCTCATCGTCGTCTCATCGTCGCCCGTTTTATCTTTCACGATATCGTGCCACTGAACGCATTTGCTGTTGCAAAAATGTGATTATTCAAGAAAGCTGCTTCTCGTAATTAGAATTGGTTCTCTCGAAATCTGCTATTAAAGAATGTCTAATAGGTACTGGTGACTCGTGTCTACAGCGTAGTTGCCGCTTTTTTCTAGATTTACAGCCATAATTTCTGACTTGACGTCGAAAATGTACCACCTAAACATTCGAAAATCTAATTTTAGGATTTCGTGCATTACATCCGAGAATAATCGGTATATTTCCGATCCCATGCTTTAATACGTAGGTAAAACGCTGCATCCATTGATCTATTGATTGATTTATTGATTTCACGGGTTTTACGTGCGAAAACCACGTAATAACTGTGGCAGAAGCTTTAGCGGAAGGCTCCCGAACCGGAGATTTTTTAACACTCCACCGGGGATCCTTTAACGTGCGCTGGCATCGCACAAAAAGCGGGCCACACCATTTCGCCTTCATAGAAAAGCCGCCACCGCGGCCGGGATTTGATCCTGCCATCCTAGGACCAGCAGCCCATTGCCATATATACTGACTGCTAGTGGTGGGCCGCTATATCAATTAAAGAAGGAATGTCCTAAATGTCCCAATCTTCTCTCCATAACGCCGCCGGCTTATCCACGCCTGAACCTCTTTGCTGGTTGTATTCTGTACGAAGGAATGTTCTCTTGAAGGAACCGATCTTCCGCGTGGGGCCATCGTTCACCACTTGACGTATGCGCCTTTGTTAATATATTATATGGTTTACGCCTATATGTAGATTTCACAGTTGACGCGTTTACTGAGCTAACCTGTTATCCATGGGATCAATAATGATGGTTTACGGCCACCTCGCGCAACGGTATGAGTAGGCTTTATTGGTTCGTTGCTTCCGTGCTTTTGGGAGAGCCATGCCTCAGAGTCACCAAAGCCAACACGCAGTAGTACATTCTTTGCAATACCCATAATGCTTATTTGTAGGTTGCCGTAGTGGCTACTTTTGGCAACTACTTTCTCCATTCTGGTAGCACTCAAAACGCTGAGAGACCGCATGGTGGGCCCTCATTTTCCCGGACTTGGTAGACCGACCACCATTTTTCTGGTATGTTTAGACTATCACCGACAAAAGTAGCGTAGGAAAACGCGAATCTGCCATAAGGCAAAAGACGGAAGTGTCTCCGTTTCGGCAATAATGTGATAATGTCGCCTAAATTCTTTGTTGACACAGTAGGAGAGGCAGGAGAGAGAAAACACCAAGCTTGTGCAAAGGTTTCTCGCACTCCTTAAAGATGTTCACATTTGGTCGGCCATTACCACTACCGCTATCGCCCCTTTTTTCCAACCTTCGTTACCAAAGCAAGCGAATCCCTGTCAGAGTGCCACGTTTTGAAGCATTTTTGATGCGAAGCGAATCGCATGCCCCCGTTAGTACTCGGAGCACGCGCCCTCTGGCGCGTGCTCTAGCTTGAGTGGAGACCGCTAGTGGTGCTGTTGTTCAAGAGATAATAAATAAAAGCGCTCGCTCTGCCCCGGTGCGCTATCTTCTAGAGCAGCTGTCGCTGAGTGCGCTTCGACGAGCGAAGATCGCATCGCGGCGGCGCGGGCTCGCAAAGCTCTGCCAAGCGGCTGCTAAGCGGCTGCCAAGCGCCGGAAGCGCTGGAAGCAGTAGCTACCTTAGGTTGGTTGCGCCGATGCGCGCATTAAGCTTAGCTTTCTCGACCACGCGTTCGGGCACAGCTGTACACTGTAAACAAAAATTAGCCGAGATGGGAGCTTTTACCAGCGTGTCAACCGAAAAAACTTCCATGCCCCAACCATTTACTCCGTCATAGCGGAGTGAATTCGGCACATGACATCATTTTACCACCATCGCTAAGTGACGGAGTATAAAAACGACATGACCTCATTATTCTACCCACACGGAGTTTCAGTTCACGTGGTCCCAACCCCCACATGGGAGTTTTTAACAGCCGTCTTCGGTTGCGACGCTCTTGCGGCGGTGTGGTGTGTGTGTGTATGCGCGCTCGCGCTCGCGCGTCTGTTTAGTGCTTCCGTGTGATGCTCCAGTGCATTGGTTGGTTCGACGAATCGTCGGTGGGAGTTGTATATGTGCGTGCTTGCACGTGTGCTTAGTGCGTCCAAGTGAAGCACCACTTCGTTTTTTTAAACGAGTCTTGAGTGCGCAGTGAGTTTGCAACGGCCGATCAGTGTTCTGTGTAAACGTGTCAAGGCTCTTTCCACTGGTGACCGCTCTGCTCCTCCAGCCAGAAGCCGAATGCCGTGCGTCGACCAGACCACGACAGTGATGCGCGAATCGGAAATATTTATATGAAGTGGCCGGGCACCACCACCCAGTGAGTGTTGACATGGTTTTAGGCTTCCGAAATTATCAAGATTGTATGCGGACAAACCAGGATTATCGGAAAGCAAACGTCAAGACTATCGACCGGAAGGAGAAAGGACCAAAAGGATACCAAATTTAGCCAGGTAGATCGAATAATAACAAAATTATGCAAGAGATTGTCCCGGACCACGCCTAGGCTTAGCTGGCTTCAGCAAAAGCTCCTACATGGATGTAAACATTAACTCCCATATAGGTACCCGCAAGAGCTCCGCGATGGATGTAAACACATACTCCCATAGCTACCCGCAAAAGCTCCTCGATGCATGTAAATATAGCTCCGGTCAAGCGGAGTAAATCTTATACTCCGCATGACCGGAGTATATTAAACCCTTATCGGGGAATGCGCTAGAGGACAGGTCATTTACTCCCATCTCGGCTAATTTTTGTTTACAGTGTAGGGTGTGCGACCAATTGTGGTTGGATAACAATCTGACCAAGATCTCCACCATCAACGAACAGTTGTGTGCCAACGCAATCGCCGTTCTGCAGCGGGAGTTTGCCGCCGACGACGATCACAGTGAGTATGCCGTTTGCTCTACGTGCAAAGATTCGTTGGTGGCAGGCAAACTCTCCGCGGTAAGCGTGACGAACGGCAACCGCTACCCGCCGAAATCCGGGCACCTGCCCGAGCTCAACCCGGTGGAGGAACATCAGGGTAACCTTGAATGGAAGGACCGTGAACAGTGATGAAGAAACCTGCTGACACCTACTGGCGTGATGGCATAAAACAACACATTTGCAGCGTCGGTGATGGATTTTCCCGGTTTAGCAAGGACGAAGCATGTTGATACTCAACGACAGAGTGCGTCTGAATTTCCTAATTTCTACCGTTTTCGGAATTTCAACCAAATCTGGCTCCCAGAGCGCGTTTTTGTAGAGTCTTTACTTTTTCTCATGCAGCACGAGGTAATTTCGGATTCGTATATTTGGCGACGACTTGGAAATTTCTGCGCTATATTTACCTGTTTTTGCAGCCAATGTATCTCTGCAGTAAAGCGGTGAAACCTTCCGCTATCGTCTTGGTGAGTAAAATGGTCCGAGCCCGATCGCGGACGTGGCAAGGTATTCGCTCGCTTAGAGGGCGTGTCTAGCGCATTTGTCGTAAGTTTCTCCCACGTTTTGTGCGCCCCGTCACTCCTGTCTCCCGCTACTACCAGTTGCCCGCTTCGGGGATGACGAAATGCCGGTGACGATCCACTGTTGGAAAAGTTAAACGGGGGTTTAATCACATACTTACATGGAGCTTGCTTCCCCAAGACCCGACACGAAGGAGGGTTCTCTAGGATTCTCGCGGTCTCGCGCTTCGTTGTCCGGGCTCTTCCTCCATTTTCTCCTGGGCAAGGAAGGCAGGAGGTCAAGAAAGGTGTCGAGGACGGACGTCGTTGCCCTGGCCTTGGCTAGAGTCATCGAGCGACCAGGGAAGCTATGCCGGAGCTGTCCACGTAGGCCCCGCCGACGTTCCGCGAAGCTCTTCATCTGGCTCTCTCATCAGCACCGCCATCAGCAATGACGCATGTGGGGACACATCCCAGCCGTCGTCATGGTTGTTGTCTGATGCTGTGTCGAAGAGCACTTTCCTGTGGTCCGTTTCCATCCGGTAAACGGGTTAGAGGTCTCGGTGCAGTCGGGTGTCCGAAACACTTTCAGGGTCGTGTCTTCGGATTAATTGCCAAACGTATAGGCTCCCGTGAAGAAAACGCTGCCCAATAATTGTATACTCTAGAATGACATCTTTGACTGCACTCCTACAGTGGTTCAGCTGAGTACACAGGTCTCCAAGCCGCGCTGATCCGGAACTCAAGCAAGACGAGCCGGCGACTTCTCTATTCGTGCTCATTTTTCATGTCAAACATAACTCCATGCAGGCTTAAAAAGATCTTCGTTTGGCTGGTGCGACTTTCCTTCAGCTTTATTCACATGAAGCTCACGAGCAAGTCGAGCTTTCTCCAGCTAAGTGCTATCGAAGTGAAATGTCAGTTTTTGTTCCTGGATCAGATCAATGATACATGTACATAGATTGATCACTGAGGGCGGTGATACAGAATTTCCCCAGCAATACGCCAGTTCCCCAGCAATACGCAGTCAGAATGAACGTTGAAGATATATGCCGGGAAGCAGAAAATTTTAAGCGTTATTTTTATGTTGTTGTTGTGTGGGGTTTAACGTCCCAAAACCAGTTCTGATTATGAGAGACGCCGTAGTGGAGGGCTCCGGAAATTCCGACAACCTGGGGTTCTTTAACGTGCACTGACATCGCACAGCACACGGGCCTCAACATTTCGCCTCCATCGAAATGGAGCCGCCGCGGCCGGGATTCGATCCCGCGACCCTCGGATCAGCAGTCGAGTACCTTAGCCACTAGACCACCGTGGCGGGGCTTATTTTGATGGTTTTCGGCCAGCTGTAGAAGGAAAATGATAGGCTTGTCTGAATAATTTCTCTCCCAGCGATAGCACAAGCTCCCTCATTATAAGGAGAAAGCAGTGATTCTCAGGCAGGGCAAAAAAAATAAAGAAGAAGAAACCGTCCCTTAGCCTCGTGAGTCCTGATGGCAGTCAGCACAGCTACGACAACGCCTGATTGCAGCGGGTAATTCTAGAACGGTATAGGCACCAGAACGATGACAGCCTGGGATTGTACCTGATGACACGGAAGATCAGTAGAAGCAAATGATGCGAGAAACCACAGCAGCCTGCCTGTGAGCCTCTTTCTGCTCATCTATTTTGCTCTTTTTGCCACGATTTGTTTTCATGTGGGACGATTTCTGGTGTTAGGTTCGAGGTGAACCAGTCGGCATGCTCCTATGCAGCGGAGATGCACAGCGCGCAAGAGGTGACCTCAATCGGCGCTTGCAACTGAAGCGAGGCCTGCTGCTCGATATCCTATTTACCACCGGCCATTACTCTGTCGTATCGCTTTCATCGCAGCACTTTTTTATTCGCTGTTCACTTTGCTTCCATGTAATTTACCCAGGTCTCTGTTAGACCATTAGCAGGTCCAGATTGGGCCGTAGGGCCTTCCGCCAAATTGTCGTCGAAGCAAAAAGAATGGGCTTCGGCTCCGGCAGGCATTGCCATTTGCTTTTTCTTCCACTACGATCTATTCGAATGATTGGGCTATATCCGGAAAGTTCCGGCGACACGTCTTTGCGTCTTCATCCAGGGAGCCTTCAAGGGCTGGCCAGGATTTCTTTTCATGCAGGCCGAGCGTGTTTATTATAAAGGGCGAATTTTGCCAGAAGCGGCAAAGCAGAGAGCGAAATGTGTTCGGACGTCCTTCGGACGCCATTCAAAGCATTATGAACAGTAGCAATAGCCTTGTTTAACATGGTGGTTCGTTATTCCGAAAGCTTTTTTTTTTTTTGGGGTCAACGCACGCAGTTCGGGTGGTTGCTTCTGCATGACAACAATGCGAATGTTTGGTAATAGCGCTCACAGAGCGATCACGGGGCACATTACACGGCAATTATTTTTGCAGTAAATGCAGCCACGGCAATTAGTAACACGGCAATTAGTAATGCAATAAATGCAGCCTATTCATGCCATTTATTGTTCGCGCATATCTTAGTACAGGTGCATCATCATGACACCAGAGATACCGTAGGTGTTGCTGGTGCACAATATTTAAAAAATTGCGGCCTGCCAATTTCGTGTTCTGAATATATTGAGTCCTGTATTCCGCAATGAGGAGTTACCTTAAAGAAGTATCGCTCGACACCACGACACTCCACCATGTTAGACTAGAAGCTTCTGATAACGTCCAGGCAGCATCGTCAAATGCAATTTATTTCCGTGGTCTTTGTGGCTCAGGAAATCCCGTCTTGCATGTGTGCACTCAATGTTGTGCAGTTTCACTGCCGTCAGTCGTTGATATAATTTTGCTCATTAGACAGAGAGAGAGAATGAAGAAGCCTAATGGACAAATATCGTAACCTATGTATCTTTTGGTGATTGTGCATGTATAAACGCACGGAAATTTCGACGTGTTTTGGTAATATAAAGATTACGAACGTTCGGAAGAAGCAATTGGCTAGCGCTTTTTCACAGTTGCGAAGCTTAGTCGCAGTAGCGTTTTTTATGTAAGCTTAGGCGTCTAGTGACTTGTGTAGACATGTCTGTTTGATAACGTTGCTTATTTCCGCCTTCCCGGTTTCCCAGTTGGCCTTAACTCTAGTGCATCGGCCAGAGATGTAGTGGGAGGAACTGTTCCAAAACAGGATATAAATGACTTAACTTTGCAATAAGTCTATTGCGCACACTTAAGATTGGAACCAAGTTGTCTTTGCGACGATTTTAAATTTTCCCCGCGCAGCCCCTATTTCTCCTGTGCCTCTATGAAATTGCCTACGCGGCAGAACGCAATTTCCGGCTCCCATAAATAGGGAGAGTACAGCGTACGGTGTCGTTAAAAATATTCCCTAGACTAAATTTTGAGAGAGGAGCTACCCATGTGAGCGAGTTAGTGCAGCACTTGTTCCTAAAAACTAAACTTTAAAACCAAGTCTCCTTTCGGGAAATGACATGGGAACACTCTTGAAAAGGTAGCAAAAGAAAAGAAACAACTTGGGTGAAAGCGACCACGTTAGCTTCAGTGGCTGGATGTACTGCAATGTCCGAAGTTGTAAACGCTAACTTCTCCGTCAAAGTCCTTCGAAGGAAGTATTGAAAAATTGAGCTGTCTCAGCTGTCGTTCTCCAAATTCCTCTTTCGATACGGCCATTAGTGGGGGGAAAGTTTTACAGACTGGAAATAAAAATTTTGGACAACTGCCCTTTTCTTTAATCCTCGCTGCATCACTCTATTTTTTCTTGAGATCTAGAGAGAGCAGACAAAAGTTCGCGCAAAGATTCAGTAGGGCAATGAAAGCAGATATTGGTCGAAGCCTTATGATGGCTTGTTTCTGGCTTCAAACTGAAGACTAGTTGGGCTGGATGAGAAAACAAGAAATAAAATACATGATATTTACCGGTAAAACGTACCGCTTTCCTTTGACGTAGGTAAGAGCGCGGCAGGCCGTTCCAACTCGTACTTCACGGGCTTTCTTTAGAGTACGGTAGTCTCGCCAAAAATAATTTGTTTGGAACGGAAAGGCCTGTGATATTTGTGGAAGAATTTTATTTTGAAGGCGCAAGGCAGTATCGGTTTTTAAATATTCACCGGTCTTCATGACAACAGTGCATTATGCAGAGTATTTGACCATGACCAGATAGGACTAGGGCTCTTGTAAAAGCACACATAATAATAGAGCAACGGTGTGCCGTTGTGGTGATGTACCACGAACAGAGGTAAACGTGCTCAGGAAGATCAATTCTAGGAACATTTCTGTTTCTAGCTTATATTATTTATCTACATTCTGCCGCATCGGAAGAATGCATACTTTACGCAGACGACACTAATATATTTATGGGTGAAAAACAAAAACATGCTTCATGACAACGCATTCAACATTCCCAAAAGATATCATCCTGGCTCATGCAAACTCCTCAACAGCTCTAAAAGTAACTATATTACCTTTGCAACCAAAAACGCTCGCTTTACTTCATACAATTACCTTGAAATGAATGAAACAGTACTCTAAGGACTACTAATACCAAATCTCTCGGTGTCTATTCGGACGCGCAACTTTCAGGACACACAGACATGTTCAACAAAAGAACAATTAAGATTTACAGAAAATGACGTATTTTTACAGGCTACGCTACATTTTTCCAACGAGGCTTGAATAATGTTAACATTGTCATTCTTTCATAGATTCACACATCATATGTTGTTACGTGGCAAAAGGAACTGTTGTGGGGCACTGGATCAGGAAGGGCGAGGGATGATGAAAGACGAGAAGGTTGAAGGAAGAAAGTGGCGGGGTTCAGAGGCAATTCAGAGGCAGTGTTTCCTGTGTATTTTATTAGTGTGTGAGTCATGCACGTTACATTTTGGTGGCAGCCGTGGGATTCGACGACATGGAGTGCGTGAAGGAAGAAGTGGTTAGCGCGCGTCCTGAGCTTCTGGAGCGATGCGATCGCAAATGGGAGGAAATTGTGATTGGTGCGCGGTGGTTTGATGAAGAAACGCGAAGTTAACGTTCTTGACAATGTAACAGTACAAGGCATCTGCAAGGAAGGCACGGTGCTCTGGGAAATGAGCCAACCATGTACCAGGAGCCCATGAGTACACAAGGGGGAGCTCGGACGCCCCTTCGAAATGCTCTAAAGTGCCACTTTTGCTATTGACTACGATGTCATGACGGCGGTGGTGCAAGGCGTGAGTGGAGAGCGTATGGTGCGCACAACAGAGAGCCATACTGATGCGAGGAGCCCGTACACTGTCTCGAGAATTTCAGACATGTAACTGTCGCGATTACCGAACATATCGTAGCGGCGGCTGTGCATAGCGTCAATGAGGAGTGTGTGGTTCAAAAGGAAGAGACACAGATTGGCACCGGGAACACACCAAACATCCACAATGAACAACCCAAACGCTGTGTCGAGAGCTACAACTCCAGCACGGACACCCTCGGTGGAATTGGGAAAAAACGTAAAAGAAATAAAAATGAAGTGAAGGGGAAAGCAAGGATGCCCACCGCGAAAGTGAACACGTACAGCTACATCGCTGTCGACAATGGTTTTGGAGGCACAGAAACGTGAACAGTCTATTCAGCGCGGCGGAAATCTAAATTGCCCGACCTTGCGAGTGCCACTCTACAGATGATTTCGCAAGGAAGCAATTTTTCTGAAAAGGCAGCATTTAGGCGAGCTTCTATTTTTTCGGATGCGGCGAGGGTGTCAGCTGGTGCACAAAGCCCACAAACGTAACGCGGGCGCAGAAGTTCAAAGAAGGTAAGCTCTGATGCAATGTAAGCAAAGCAGACAATCAGTGACATCGCCATTGACCACCACAAGCAGCGAGACTCAAAGCAGACCTCCGGATGTAGTTACCGGTTCCATCATCCCACGCGCAAGCCACGTGTAGTACGTCAAGGTATCGCTTCCATGCTACGCCTGAGGGTACGGCGCCATTTCACGGAAGTGTATCTGCTCACTGGTCAGCACAATCCGCCAGAGAGGATAAGGACGCCCGCCTTTGCTGCGTGGCAGACGAAGAAAGCCTCAACGCGTTCCGCTCAACCACCTGAGAAGACCTGCTATATGTTTATCTACAAAAGTATACCCCAGCTATACGTCTGAGTAGTGGAGCCAAAAACATTCCGGCATGAACTACTTCAACTTTTCTACTACTTCAACTTCAACTACGTCAGTTGAGCGGAACGCGTTGAGGCTTTCTTCGTCTGCCACGCAGCAAAGGCATGCGTCCTTATCCCCTCAGGCGGATTGTGCTGACCAGTGAGCACATACACTTCCATGTAATGGCGCCGTACCCTCAGGCGTAGAATGGAAGCGATACCTTGAAGTACGCGTTTCAAATTCAAAAGAATTTGAACCGGTTTCGTGAGCTCCATATCTTGAGGTAATCTGAATTTACATGCTCTGACGCGTCCATCTTTTCCTTTTAAAATTTCAGATTTTAACAAATTTCCAAAACGTAATGGACACTTTGTTGTCTCTAGCAATGACAACGTTACCACACTTTAAATTTTGTCGAGTTCGTGTGACGTGCTGTGTGCGCTTTTCAGTGTGAAGATATATTGTTTATAATAACGATGACAAAAATTTTGTTTTTGTTATCTTGTCTCAAGGCTTTCACTTTATTTCGTTAAAGGCCCCGTTTGGGGGCATTACATAAGGGGTGGGTGTACAGGAAGTTTGCATAACACATGACCATTCAGGATGAGAAGTGCACTTTTACAGCAGCGATGAAAGCGTCTGGGTTGGTGATGGCAACAATGGTGTGGGGAAGGCCGTTCCAGTCCACAATGGTGCGTGGGAAAAAAGAAGACGAGAAAGTGAGAGTACGGGTTCGAGGACGAGCAACACTTAAGCCATGACCTGTACGAAGAGATATGCGAGCAGGCGGTGAGATGTACGGTGGCTGATGGAGTGAACTGTGGTACATTTTATGAAACAGGGCTAGGCTGGCAGTGCGACGGCGACAGGAAAGGGTGGGCAAGCCAGTTTCCGCCTTTAATGAGGATACACTTACGTTATACGAATATGATGAGTGGATGAACCTGATGGCGCG
The DNA here is from genome assembly GCA_013339685.2 of Hyalomma asiaticum. Classification (NCBI taxonomy): domain Eukaryota; kingdom Metazoa; phylum Arthropoda; class Arachnida; order Ixodida; family Ixodidae; genus Hyalomma; species Hyalomma asiaticum. The sequence continues at coordinate 94,934,912 of CM023483.1, read as the reverse complement.
GTTCTGCACCATTTCCAATGCGTCTATGAGATAAGATTGATGAGGATTCCAGATTGCGGACGCATACTCAAGCTTTGGACGAATTAAAGACTTGTAGGCGATGACTTTAACGTGAGGAGGAGAGCTTCGTAAATGACGCCTGAGAAAGCCTAGGGTTCTGTTAGTGGATGAGATGATGTTGGACACATGCGGAAACCAATTCAGATCTTTGGAGATAGTTACACCGAGATACTTGAAAGTACTAACAGACTCAACTCGAGTGCTAGAAATTTTGTACGGATAAAGGAGAGGGTTACGCGAACGGGTGAAGGACATAACTTTACATTTACTGGGATTTAGAACCATGAGCCAGCGATCGCACCAGTTCAGGATTTCAGATAATCTGCTCTGCAGCACAGCCTGGTCGGAGGAATTTCTTACTGACTGGTAAATAACGCAATCATCTGCGAACATTCGAACAGAGGAAGTAACTTCTAGTGGCAGATCATTTATATATATCAGGAACAATAGGGGGCCCAGCACAGAGCCCTGGGGGACGCCAGAGGATACGGGGACAGGGTTAGAAGCTGTGTTATTGATGCGCACACACTGAGACCGGTTAGTAAGGAATTCTTTAATCCATTGTATGACATCTGGATGCAACCCTAAATGGGAAAGCTTTAACAACAGGCGTTGATGGGGTACCTTGTCGAAGGCTTTAGCGTAGTCAAGGAATATAGCGTCCACCTGTATGTTAGAGTCCATGTTTGAGTGTATATCATGAATAAAAAGAGCGAGCTGTGTTTCACAGGACAGTCCCTTGCGAAAACCATGCTGTGATGGATGGAAAAAATTGTTGGAATCGAGGAAGTTCATTATGTTGGTGTAAATGATGTGTTCCATGATTTTACAAGGTATATGCTGGTTATGGAGATGGGCCGGTAGTTTAACCTGACTTGTAGACCGGAACGACCTTGCCCACCTTCCATTCGTTGGGTAGAGCGCCTGATGATAATGACTGCGAGAACAACAAGGTTAAGAGTGCGGCAGAAATATGCTTAGTGTTTTTTAACAGTTTGGAAGTGACGTCATCAACACCCGCGGACGAAGAAACCTTTAACTTTTCAATAAGTGATGCGACGCCTTCGGCCGAGAAGTTTATAGCCGGCATTATTGACATGGTAGGGGTAAAACACTCAGGTAGGGGGGCGTCTGGTTCAGCTGTGAAAACGGATGAAAAAGCGGCGTTGAATGTATTAGCGCACTCAGAATCTGGGAGGATATCACCCTCATCAGTATAGATACGGATAGTGCGGCTGGGCTGAGGGTTAATGGTCTGCCAGAATCTGCGCGGGTTATCGGTTATCATGCGAGGGAGGTCCGAGTGAAAGAATGAACGTTTATGTTCACGGATTGCTGCGAGATATGTGCGTTCAGCTCGGTAGTATCTGTCCCACGAGTCGACATTTTGCTTAAACTTCGCAGTACGAAAGAGCCGCTTCTTTTTATTCTCAAGTATTTTCAGGGTTTTGGTGTACCACGGCTTATGACGATTAGAAGGGATAGTGGTAACTGGAATATATTTATCGGCTAAAACATTCATCTTTTCCTGAAATAATGACCAGTTTTGTTGTACAGAGTGATTGTCAAATGTCGACATGTAGGACTGATGAAATTCATGCAGTTCCTCGTTTATGGCCGAGTAGTTACCTTTATTGTAGAGGCGAATTTTTTTCTCTGGTGAACGGTGCAAAGGTGGCTTGAGGGAAACTGTGGCATGAATTACTTTATGGTCGCTTATTTCTTTAAGGTAACTAATTGATGACATGTATTCGGGATGCGATGTCAAAATAAGGTCAAGCGTGTTGGCACAATCCTGCGTGACACGAGTTGGTTCTTTTATCAATTGGGTCAGATTATGGTTAAGGCAAAAGTCCAGAAATTAAGCAGCCTCCGCGTTACCTGTAGCTAGCTGCAAAGTAGACCAATCAATACTGGGGTAATTAAAGTCACCGAAAAGCAAGATGCATGCATTAGGGTGCCTCTTGGCTAATTCACTCAAAATATTGTTAAGTTTGCTGGCAAAATCGGGATGATGAGTAGGGGGCCTATAGCACACGCCAAGAATAATAGAATAAGGTTCCGTACGGCAGATTAGCCACAGAATTTCCGGGTCACTTGATATATTGACAGGGCAACAAGATAACTCAGTGTGAACGGCGATTAATACCCCACCCCCTCTACCACCGTGCCTGTCTTTTCGAAATATATCAAAGTGAGGAAGGTTCAAAATTTCAGCATCTGCGATGTCGCTAGAAAGCCATGTTTCGGTTAGAACAAGTACATTACTGTCGGATGATGACACGAGATTGCACACTACTTCCCGTTTTGGAAGGAAGCTGCGAATGTTAGTGTAGATAACGGAGAGTGAAACACTGGCACAGGGTATGCGGATGGGATGGCTGCGCGGTTGACGGGTGCGACGAGATAGCTATGGTTGTTCTTGCACGCTTTGTGAAGCTTCATCAAAGAAGAAGCGTCGTGGGCCAATGTGTAGTGTTTTGTGTCGAAGTGAGTAAGGCACGGACTTCTTTTTCGCAAAGGCGACGAGGTGTTTGCGTGCGTTTTGTACCCGCTTGGAAAAATCCTCCCCAATGCTATATGTGGTACCTTTCAACTTAGGAGCGTTAGTAAGGATCGCCTCTTTCGTTTTGAAAGCACAAAAACCTACAATGATGGGACGGTTACGGCCAGAGTTATGCGACCCAAGCGATGCGCTCTCTCTATTTCTTGTGTGTCGACTGTTAAATGCAACTGTTCGGAGCAAAATTGAATGATTGCTTCTTCGGGGTGAGCACGCGATTCAGATGAAGAATCAGGGATGCCATAAAATATCAGGTCTTTACGACGGGACCGATTTTCGGCGTCATCAAATCGGCTTTCTAGGTTAGAAATACGGTACACAGTTTCGGCGTTTTCAGTCTGTACAGTTCCAAGCTGCTGCCGCAAGTTCTCGATGTGTTCACAACTGGCTTCAACCGAAGCCACACGCTTAGCAAGCTCGGCGATAGTGTTGTTCGTGGCAACAAGCTGTGCCTTAACATCTTTAATTTCCATAATAACAGTTGCTTGACCAGCAGTTAGCTTACGCAACTCAGCGAGAATCGCCGCATTATCAGGCCCAGGATTCGACTCGATATCACCCGCTACTAGCAGCAAGGAACGCACAACAGCTCCACACTCGCAACAAATGGTAAAAAGGCGCTGCGGGCTCGGCAGCTGAAGTAACAAGTAATCGCTCGACTTTTTTGCGTATAGGCTGTATGAAGGACCAACCTGCATGGTGAAGTGCAGAAGATTAGTGGTCACTCTCGCAGAACAGCTGCCGAGCCCATAAGGCGAAGCCGACGGGGGCGGTGGCTTTATAGCTTGGGGAAAGATTAATGCCGTTGCCGATGGGGCATTCCAGGCTGCGTCGAGGACCAAGTGGTGGGGTGGTGGCATAGCTTGCCACGTCGAACCCTCAGTACCATCCAGCCAAGTCACGCAGGTCGAAATCTGGGCCGGCCCACAGGACGGTAGCGCGCGCACCAGTGATGCGCACGCTGATGATCCAGACAGCGCAGGAAAGATCAGAGCGATGGCATGACAAATAACCTGCATGGTGAAGTGCGGAAGATTAGTGGTCACTCTCGCAGAACAGCTGCCGAGCCCACCAGGCGCGCAATATGCTGCCAGGCGCAACAATATGCTGCCAGGCGCAATATGCGCAACAGCTGCCAGGCGCGCAATATGTCGGTGCGACGTCCCGATTTCTCGCTAATTTTTACTTCTGGAAGAGCTGTGAGCCGTCTACATGACAAAAGATGTGATAGAGTCATTATGTCTGCTTCAGAAGCATCATCAGAAATATGTGTCGGTGGCCTAAGGTTTATCACGGTCTCGACCTCCTTTAGCAAAGTGTCAAGCTGCTCGAAGCTGACGCAAACCTTCGCTAGACTTTTCCTGAGGTAGTTTCGAAATGTTCGAATCATTCGCTCCCAAAAATCTTCCCACCATGAAGGGCGTTCTGCAATGAAATTCCTATAAGCACAAAAGTCCTGTACCTGTATACCACGCAGAAGTCCATATGACAGCTTAAGAACACGAATAGCTGCTTTGAAAGTTAAAGCATTTTTACAATAGATTACACTTGAAAAGCCACGTGCGGCGTGAATTAAAACGACGAAATGCCAATAAAATAATTCACAGTCATGCCACTGACCTGCTCGCACTACTGGACAGGATGCCACCAAAATGATCGTTTTCACAAAGTTGCTTTTCTTCGCAAAAACTGGACCCAGCGAAGTATACGCACGTAACTTCAAATCTATTTCAACTCCTACAGCCCCGCTTCCCTCGAGACCGTCGATGGGAAGCGGGGCTGTAGAAGTTGAAACGGCTTTTGAACGAAACCTCGCACAAAAACCGCACTGGCTAAGCATCTTTTTAACGAAGCGACGACCACGCACTCTCCAAAATTTCTCGCGCAACTCGGTGAGTGTGACACCAACACCATTGGGCAAAAGTCGATGTTTGCTGTCTATGATGAGGTGCGTGTAACGATGATCGGCGGGTAACAGTACGGGGAATTTACGTTTCGCGAAGCATCTACGTTTTCTAGGCCAGCCTTGATCCTGATTATGCCCTTGGTGTCCATGAAAGGGTGAAGGTCTCTTATGGCCGAGGTCTTATCTAGAACTTTGTGCGTGGTTAGTGCCATAATATCATTTCCAATGCTTTGTGCTTGTGGGGTCCTAATCTACATTTCTTCGGTCTCTGCATTCTCCTGTGGTGCGAGAGGACCTCTTCTCACATTAGTATTTGCTTGGCAATTGCGAAGAAACCTCCTCACCCAAGCCGTGATAACAAGGACCGTCTTCCATCGACTGTGCTTAATGACCTGTAATAAAGGTTCCTGCGTCTTGCTCTGCGCCATCAGAACAAAGTTATCAGTTGGTTTTCTTTCGTCGAGTAACATTTCAGGTGGGCTCTCGCAGTTCTCTTCCTGTTTTGGCGACATTTCTTGAGGCGTAATGATTCATTCGGGGCCAAGCCACCATTGCGAATTCGTGCAGAGCTGGCACAACTCTGGTTGGAAAATCAGCTGGGTTAACTTTCCCAGCGGAGTGACCCCGGCGACTAGGATCGGTGCGCTCTTGAATTTCCATCACTTGGTTGGATACAAAGGGCTTCCACCTAATGGGTGATGACCGAATCCAGCATACGCAGATGTTAGAAACGGTTCAGCAGAAGTATTTGTCTCATACTGGTAGCGTCTCACGTGGAAATTTTACTATCCGCGCACCCAGGAAAGCCGCGACGAGCTCAGGACGCGATAACGTTAGCTAGTGCACATATTTACAGGGCGCTGAATAAACAGACATAAGAGAGGGACACACAGAGCACCAACTACCAACTGATTTATTTAGGACTGAACAAGGGCGTCTATTTATACTAGCACATGCACAACACAACAATCATGCAAGAAAGCAAGTTCATCTCAATACAAGTGCGTACGAAATGGGTGCATCTCGGCATCAAACGGTGATATAGAGGTATCGCTCACACACGTGTCTCCTTTCATTTCAATGAAATGATGATGATAGCACTTTATTATTCCGCCAGAATAATAGGCCCGCTAGTCCCCGTCCCCGGCACACAGGCCTAGGTTAAGGGGGCCGGCACCTCCGCGATTAGAAGCAGGCGAGGAGGCCTTGACTCCTCGCGGCTTCTTCCGCAAGGCGGATGGCTTCTTGCTGTGAAGCGGGGTCCTCACTCCGCAGCAGGGCTTCCCAGGCCTCTCTACAATTTATATTGGATTTAGCCCCTGGAGAGCTATCACACTCCTACATTATGTGGTCGAGGGTCCCTCTCGCTCCACAGTGCTTCCAACTGTCGTATGGCCTATCATCTTTCTGAACATGATAAGCCCAGACCGGGTTTACAAAATTTCCAGCTTGCAGGCGCCGCCATGCGACTGCCTCCCTATTGCTCAGGCTTTTATCCGGCTGTCTTGTGAGAGAGAGAGCGAAAGGCGCGCGTTGGCTAAGGAAACGCTCTTTCTTAGCGGAACGCTACCAGCTCGCAAAGAAGGAGAACGCGCCCTCACCCGTGAGAGACAAGGTTGGCGCAGGCAGCGTCTCCTAGCGAGTTTCTTGATTGAGAAATACCGACTGCTTGCGTTGGAGAAGCGTTCACCGGCAACCCATATATATATATATATATATATATATATATATATATATATATATATATATATATATATATATATATATATATTATATGCACTGGATCTTGACTTGCAATGAAGTGCCGGTGGGAGATTTCACTTGTGCGTAGTTGATCCATAAGGATTCGTAGCGTGCGCGTTAACTAAATTAATCCGGAACTCGGCACGATCTACGATGAACCTCCCGAGCTTCGCCCACTCATCATCATTTACTCCGTGGATATGCTGTAATTATTTCTGTTTAGCTGTCTACCGGACCGAACCCTTGCCGCTTCGGGCGAGATCCGACCTTTTGCAAAATTCCAGATGGCCGTTTTGCTATCGCTGATTATAAATTGAGCTTGCGTTCCAAGGCAAGCGAGCGCTATTGCAAGTTTTTCGGCCGTTTCCGTGTTGCGGCTTCTAATGGTGGCGGCTGATACGGGGGCCTTTGCCGTCGACCACCGAGGCGACCGCCGCGCCCGGCTTGCCACTGGCCGCGTCTACGTACGTAATCGACTTGCGGTCCGTTGATCCGAAGCGTTTGATTAGAGTTTGTGCTCTCTTTTCCCTCCTGTCTACGCGGAATATGGGATACACTTTCGAGGGAGGGGGGACATAATTAGATTTTCTCGGCAGACCTTCAGGATGTTTCATTTGCCGTGTGGTCCCCAGTCGGTTTCCAGGCCTACCATATCTAGGATAGCTCTGCCTGTGGTCGTTCGGCTTAGTCGATCGAGCTGTGAAATTCTGACAACCTCCGCTATTTCGTCCCAGGTATTGTGCACTTTCATAGAGAGAAGCTTCTCTGTGGAGGTGCTGATTGGTGCTGATTGGTAAGCCTAAGGCCCGTTTTGTGCACCGTCGAATGAGCGAGTCGAGTTTCCTCTTCTCCTCAGAACTGATGCCCAAGAAAGGCGTGGCATAGCACACACGGCTTATTACGTATGCTTGGGTTAGAGCAAGCATCTTTCCTTCAGGCCACATCCTTTCAGCGCAACGCTTCTTAATAATCCAAGGGCTTGCGTGGCAAATCCCTCCAGTTTTTTGTTATGTCCATTCTCTTGAATGAATAATCCTAAGATTCAGATTTGTTTCACGTTTGGGACGGGTTTCCCCTCTAGTTTAATATCAAATTCCGAGCTGTGTTTGCAACAGAGTGACTTTGGGTTATATACGAATAGTTCCGATTTTTGCGGAGCGCATGAAAGACCCCTACTGGCAGCATAGCTCACGACAGTGTCCTCCGCCACCTGCAGGTGCTCCTCGATGCTCGCATCGATCCCCTGGGTAGCCCAGAGGGTGATGTCATCCGCGTACATACTAAAGTTTAGTCCCTCTATGTTTCTCAAAGCATCGGGGAGGCCCCGCATCGCCACATTGAATAGGAACGGAGAGAGAACCGAGCCCTGCGGCGTATCCCTGCTCCCTAAATGAATTGGTGGCGATTGAATGTTTTGGAACTTCAAGCAGGCAGTTCTGTCTGACAAAAAGTCCTTAATGTAACCGTTTGTTCGCGCTCCTATCCCGATTTCGTGAAGACCGCGGAGGATAGCTTCGTGTGTAGCATTATCAAAGGCCTTGGTCAAGTCCAGGCCAGAATTACTTTAGCGTCTCTGGAACTTGGACTGGTATAGCGTATTATGGAAAACGGGAAATGGTCAAAGAGACCGAAACAAAAGGAGTAAAGTTAGTAAGTAAGGTAGTAGTCTAAGTTAGTAAAGCGAAGCATTACTAATCTTTGTGCCATCAACTCCCTTAGGAAATCATGTCATCAAGTCATGCAGCACAGCTTTGTAGCTCAAACTGAAAGGCTTTTGCGTGCTGAGTACCCAGCTCTTCTGTTATAATCTATAGCCGAAAAACTGTTAAGACAGATAAAGAAAGAAGTCAACTTAGAGGCTCAGCCAAAATTAAATAATCGTAAATGACCCGTAGTTTTACACTACGTGCATGGTATTTCCCACCGACTAAAAAAGATAGGCGAGAAAGGCGGCGTGAAAGTGGTGTTCTCGGCGCCGGATAAATTGCAGCGGTTGTGCGAAGCTATCAATCCCCTTAAATCACGCGCTGCTCTTTGCCCAACTAAGCACAAAACGCGGTTTCGGACATGTGAAGCGGGGGTTGTGTACTCGATACCACTCCCATGTGGCAAGAGGTACATTGGCCAGAAGGGGCGCTGCCTCAATGAAAGGCTAAAACAGCACCATTACAATGCGCACAAATCAATCCAGGGGCACATTGGCATTCACTGCCGCGATTGTGGCTGTTCCTCTGGATTTGATCAATGCGAAGTGGTGAAGAAGCACCCGCTACAAATATCTCGTGAGATAATTGAAGCGCACTGTATAGCAAGAGCTGCAAACACATGTATTAGCGCCCCTTCGCTGTCGTTATCCGAACTTGAAGTGTCTTTTCTTAATCAGGTGAACCTTATATGAATCTTTGCTCTATGACTTTGCGATGATTTGTGTGATCTTAGCGATTCGTCCGGGTGTTTTCTGTATGCTTGCGCGAGTGTACATATTCGATGCAATTTGCAAATAAAGCTCAGTTGAAAGATAGCGCTCTGTCCTTTTGTTTCGGTCTGTTTGACCGTTTCCCGTTTTCCATAATGCGCTATACCAGTCCAAGTACGTCGATCCAACTCGCCCAATCTTCAACACTTGTGATCTCTGGAACGCGATTCGATTATATCATGTTTGAGTCGGAGCATCACGTCCTGCGTGGACAAGCCCGGTCGGCAGCCGACCATCTCGTGGGGCCAGAGGTCGTTTTGTTCCATGAAGCGTGTCAGTCGGGTCTTAACTACACGCTCCATCAGTTTCCCTATGCACGAGGTTAGAGAAATAGGTCTTAGATTGTCTATTGTCGGCGGTTTGCCTGGCTTTGGGGTTGGGATTACAGATGCCGACTTCCACTGGCTAGGTACCATGCCTTTAGTCAAAATTTCTTGCATGTACTCCGTCAGAGCACTCATGGAAGCCGAAGTTTCTTAAAATTGTGTTCGTGATCCCGTCAGGGCCTGGTGCGGATTTCGTCTTTAGTCCCAGTATTTCTGCTCCAACCTCCGCCTCCGTCGAGTGAGCGTCGAGCTCCTCATTGGGAGCCCCGTTATACTCCGGGAGGGCGGTACTTCGAGTATCACCCATGCACAGGGCGCTTAGCTTGTTCATAAATTCCGCGTCTGTTCCTTCGAACGCGTGCATGGCTTTTGACAGTCTAATTCCCGATTGGGTTGTCAAGTTGGTCGGGTCTAACAGGTGTCTCAGCAAACCCCACGTTTTGGCAAGACTCATGCCCCCCTCCATCTCAGCGCATCGGCTGCACCAATTCTGTTCGCATAATTTGATTGCGTCATTTTCAATATTTTTGTTCTGTCTGGCAATCTTCCTTCTAAGATTACGGTACCATTTTTATTGCTCTAGTTTGCTTTCCATACAACGTTTCGCCTCCCATGTGTGAACGAGTTTGCTATCGGCTATTTCACGGGCGTCGTCCCCGTCAAGCGTCTTAGTTGCCTCTTCAACGTGACGCGTGAGGGCCTTTGTCCACTTTTCTATGTTTTCGATCTTATCTGTGGCAGATTGTTCTCGCTTATTTCTGAAGAAGTCCCAGTCCGTGATGCTCGGTTGATGCGCGCGACGCGTCTTCACCCCATTTTAAAGAATCAAGGCCAAAATGAAATGATCACTGCCGAAGTTGCACTCCGAATTTGTCCACTTCAGATCTGTCACATTCTTGGCGAAGGTCAGGTCAGGGGAGGTTTCTACGCACACGCTCTTACCCACTCTGGACGGACTACTAGAGTTCGTGTGTAGGGTGAGGCTGAGCTCGTGCGAGTACTCCCATACCTGCCTGCCTTTTGGGTCCTGTTTACCGTAAGAGCGTCGGATTTGGAACATAGACCGTTTTTCATCTTTCTGTGAACTCATTCGGCCAGGCCTCGGACGAGCGACTAAGGGAAACCACCTTTTAAAAGCCTGGTGATCTGATGAGAGAAGCTTGCCTGCATAGTGTGAGCGCATGATTCCCGTAGCGTCGACCCAGGACACAAAGATGCGATACCACGTTTTATAATCCTGGAATGATCTGCGTCAAAAGGAAGGAGTTCTTTTTTAACACGTGGGTTATACGCAGAGCACACATGACGTGGTGAAAACGTGAGGCTGATGTCTACAAACTGTAGCTGGTGATTATTGGGCAGCTCAAAGGTAAAAGATAGACATTGTCATTTTTCTTAAAACCGGCTAAAACAAAGTCGACTGCTTCGTTACAGGACAGTGGGCAGTCATGTCTAAGAAGATTAAAAAGTCATCGACTTGTCTAAACACTTGAAAAGTGAGTGATGAACTTCATGGACCTTAGAGTGCGTGGTCAGTACTAGATAAAAATATGTCACATAGGATGGGTGCAATGCGCGATCCGATACAGATACCTTTCTTTTGAAGGTACAACCGCCGATTAAAAGAGGTAAACATGTTGTTGAGATAAAATTCCACCAGAGGCATAAAATTACTAGCAGTCATTTCTACCTTGCTTACAAACATGGCCTCATCATTGCTGGTGAAGTATTCAAAGAGAGCGGCCTGCAGTTCATTGTGCGGTATAGAATAGAATAAATCTTCTATATCTACGGAAAAACCACACCCCACTTGGTCACAGCCCCACAGAAACTGAAGGACTTGATCAGAATTCTTAGTAAAATACGGATCCTTAACCTCAAGTAACTTAGGAGCAAACAGAAGAAGACTACTGACTTGGCAATGTCAAGTCAGTAGTACTCTTCTATGTGCTCCTAAGTTACTTCACCTATGATTTTTTTCTTCTATGTGGTCTCAAGTTACTTGTTAAGGATCCGTATTTTACCCAGAATTCTGATCAAGTCGCTCAGTTTTGAGGGGCTGTCACCGGGTGGGGTGGGGTTTTTAGTAGATGTGAATCTTCTGTAATCTTTTTCTTTCTTCTTTTTTTTTTGTTGCGCTGTGCATCAGCTCCCATTCAGAAAAGCACACGTCATTGCTTTCCGTCTCTGATAGCACTAATGAAGACGAAAACGTGCCCTGAATCCCGAGCTCAGAATCAGCGATAATTTCGGTCTCCTTTCATTGTGTGATTCGAAGGAACCACCCGCCTTGCTTATATGGCACGTGTATGGCATGTCATGCCGTTAATAAAAGGTTTCTATATAGTATGTTGACGTCTTTTGAGGCTCATTGACGCGGTACGTGTGTCTGTGCGCAATAGTGACACCCAGTAGTAGCGATGTTATTGCCGAAAAAAAATGAGGTAAAGAGTGTCAAGAACTAAATTCCACATAGGAGCGCCAATTTGCGATATTTATTGCGCAGTGATTTTGGATTGTCGCACAGCGCAATTACAACGAACTGATAAAGCCTATAAGTACTCAACTGATTTCTTAAGAACAAGAAGTTTGAACGTCAAATTGAGTGTTTAGTATATTATTTCGATAGCGATTATATGTACACTCTCGGCTGGTTTTTGCCATCCCCGTCGCCGCCGCCGTCATGCACCGTCTATGCATAAGTATGTATATATAAGTCCCAAAGAAAAATAATTCAGGTAAATGCTTCCGAAGCGCGGAATCGAACCAGCAACATCTCGCTCCGCAGCGCTTGGCGCTAACCACTGCGCCACAAAGAGCAGGTGCTTCAGGGAGCTAACGGCGAGCCTTATATACACACCCTCTACCGCTGGCAGGACTCAGAGACGGCAGACGCCTATAAGCTTTACTCATTACCAGCGAGAGGGGGCGAGGAGCGCAACGGGCGCATTTAAAAGTCGTCGGCCAGCTCGCTCGCTTCTTCTAATATTTGCACAGGGAGAACCTTGCCCTTCCGCTGTCTGCTCGCGCAGTTGTCTCGTGGTGAGAGGAAGAAAGATGTTTCGAGCTTTCACCGTGATGTCAGCGATGATGTTACGGGAGGGTACGAAAGTCCTTCGAGCTCAAGGAACGCCGCTAAACGAACAAACAGAAGATTAGCGCGAACTATCAAGTGTCACAGCTCAACACTTGAAGCACGCTAGTTTCCTTCGCTGCTTCGGCCACCTTTGCAACAGGAGCGCTGTTCAAACTAAGAGTATCCATTGTGACAGGTTATATGCGTTCGTTCGGTATATCTGTGCGTTCGTTTCGTGCGTGCTTCACTTGATATTTCGCGCTCATCTTCTGTTTGTTCATTTAGCAGCCTCCTTTGAGCTCGCAGGACGCGCTGGAAATTTCAAGCTGCCTCCACGCTCTTCGTGTTGCGGTATTTTAATTAATATTTCGCCTGAAGCTACGAACCTCACTTCGTATAGCATTACAGTTTCTTGCTATCACATTCATTGCTTCGCCCTTGAGGCGAAACTGTGACTTTTACAACAGAGCTTTTCGGGACTATAATAGCGGCAGTACTACCGAAGGTCGTGTCCCAATAACCTAATGTCGTGCCGGACATCTTTCAGAACTTTATATGTCCAATGTTTCAAAAGCCGGAGTGAGCAACCCTTCCATGACGTAAGTAAAGGTATTCGAGCTAACACACATCTTAGGCGACCGGAATGGGCTTACCGCATTGTGCCGACAGAAGGGAGTCCCTTCGATGTCTGCTGAGTCGCGCAAATGCTTATGTGCGCAAGATGGGTATCCTTTACCCAATGCATATTTGCTATGACGGTGCAGTTAGTTAAAGAGAGAATGTAATGTAGGTACCGCCACGCTCGTGGACTATGTTTTGCGCGCCTATTTGCTTTTCTGCTCTAGTTAGTGAAAATTAGGTGCGGCACGTTTGCTATCACTGGTATCAGGGACAGAAATAACGTCTGCAAAAAATAATAGCGAGACAGATCAAACTGAGAGCGATAATAGCTTAGCATAAGTCATTGCTCGGCTAGTCGAGGAAAATGGTGAAGAAACTACACTCCCAAACATCAGAGGACGAGGAGTGGCACGGTCTTCATTGCTCTCTTCTTTACGTAATGTAGTGGTTTGGCATCTCTTGTCTCCAAATATATTGACCAACGAACCCAGTGACCAGTTCCACAGAGTTTTATTGTCTGTATATGTTCTGCTAGTACTTTAGGCAAACGTTATCACTGAAGTGGTATCACAGTAACCAACTAGCACATCTGGTTTGAACTTAATTAGCTCAGCCGTTCTGTGAATAATTCTATATAGGCCTGGAATCGCTATTTCTTAGCTCCCACAAAGCCTTGTGAAATTCTCTGCGCGATACTACATAAATAATCACAGTGATAATAATAAGGACGATAATATTATTCGTACGTTCCACGTGTAATATCTGCAATGAAATCTGTGTCACTTCTACCTATGTGTAGACGCAGCAGCGCAAATGTGGTCATTTGCGCGTATAAATGACATGAAAACAATGCGGAAAATCAGTGTCATCCGCCATATTCTGCAGCGTGGTGGTTACTTTAATGAAGTCAACGTAATATATATAGATGAGATAAATAACGTCAAAAGAGCATGGCTCACATTACAGATGTCATGGCGTAAACGCATCACTTACCTTCAATTGCTGTTCTTACTTTTGGGCCTCCTTTTGAAAAACCTGGCACGTTGACACGTGTACTGCATTTTGCTATTTTGTTAATGAAAACCTGGAGAACGCTAAACCTTTGCCTATGACCGTGGAACGCTATGCCGCCAGTGGGCCACGCTAGCGTCGCCTTCGCGTAAAATATCCAATAAAATTAGTTCCCTCTTTATAGAACTTTGGAATTACTTGAGCTTCCTCGTAGCAGAATTGTGGTTTCTTGTACATTCAGGTTACAAACCAAATTACTATCATAAGCGTACGTTGTAGTTTAATCCAAGGTTACAATATTTCTGGCCGATTTCGTACATTAAAATTTTTCACTGAATTACCTGCGCTATGGTGGAAAGGCTTACGTCGTCGGGTGCTCCGAGTTTCTACGGCGGATATTTTGTAAAGATTATTTTCGCCACGCACGTGTATGCAGGCGCCGGCACAGGATTTTCTACCGCATGAGTTTCTTAAGGCTATCGCGTTAAAAATAAAACCTTAAACTGGACTCAACGCGCGTTGCAGGACAGGTATAGCGTGATATAACATGGTTCGGCACTCAACACATATGTCACCAGCTTACACACGCTCTGACTAACTTATATATAGTGAACGGTCTTTTCATGGGTTATTTAGTGACCTGCGCCATCACATGTGGGCATGGCTTTGAGGTGAGCACCGAAAAAAAATGGAGAAGAATGCAACAATAAAAAATCACAACATATCCACGCGGTGAATGATGATGAGTGGGCGAAGCTCCGGATGTTCATCGGTAAAAACCGTGAATCTTCCTTGAATCTTGCCCAGTACATCATCAAAGACGTGACAAAGACTGTGTGTCGCCACCTAGCGCTCTCCTATCACACTTGAGCACGCAGCGAGGGCCTCCGCGCCATCTATTGATCAATTCACGTACTAGCTAGCATCACCGCAGCTCTCGGACGGACGGACGGACGGACAGACAGACAGACAGACAGACAGACAGACGGACGGACGGACGGACGGACCGACCGACCGACAGGCGGACGGACAGACAGACAGACTCCCATACAACGCGTTCCCATACATATCTGAATGAAGCGAGCACCGCAGCGCCATGACGCCATCTAGTAAGCACTTCATAACACTACAGTTGGCTACATACTATGTACGGAGGAGAGAACGACCCGCGCCCCTAAAACAACGTTGGGTCCGCACAAGCGAAGGAAAAGGCGCACAGTCGCTTGTTCGCGTCATTTTGTTCAAATTATTTTCAGTTGCTGATAAGTGGTAATGTGTACAACTAAAAAGATGTCTTCCCTGTCTATAACTTTTTGTTTCTTGACACCGCTAAATGTTCAGACCATCGCCGCTGCTGTTAAGTGGTTACTGTGCAGAGCAACCGACCCGAAAGAAGCAGAATTTCTAGCCGACTGTGGGAGTCACGTTTCGATGGAAGTGAATCGCTAGGGACTCGCGGGCCTTTTGCTGCAAACGCACATCACTGAAGCCTAGGATGGGCAAGATTTCTTCAGCCCTGACTTCGGTGAGCATAATTATAATATATTGGGTTTGCCACGTAAATAACAGGGAATTATTATTATTATTATTATTATTATTATTATTATTATTATTATTATTATTATTACGATGAGTGAAGAAGATGCTTGCATTTCATGTCACAAATCAGTGCCCAACGATTGTCGTTTTATGAAATGTCTCGAATGTAGATATATTTACCATCTTGGACAAACTTGTTCAGGCATAGCGTCTAACACTTTTACTACAATGGGGCAGGCGAAACGAGATAACTAGGTGTGTAAAACTTGCACAGCCAACAAAAAAATCACAGCATATCCACGGGGTGAATGATGATGAGTGGGCGAAGCTCCGGAGGGAATCATCGGTAAACCGTGAATCTTTCGCGTAAATCGCCCAGTCGATCATCATGTAAAGGCGTGAGAAACACTGTATTCGTACGCTGGGATCTCGCGTTTAAGGGGATATGCTGTGCTAGAGCCAGGCCTGCGCGAACTGCAGGACAGTGACAGCGTAGCAGGAGGAGCTACTTTCTTAGGGGCCACTTTAAACGCTTGAGGAAACTAGTGCTAGTAGAAGTGGTAGGTATCTCCTGCGCCATAACTTATCATTTTGCCAAGTAGGGAAGTACCCACTACGCCATAATTACCAGTGCCTCCGTAATGGGTTCAAAGCTACAAAGCACGCAGCTCTGTGTTCTTTCAAATGATGCCTCGACCTCGTTATACAATCCATTTTCGCGTCGTGTAGCGGTGTATTACTATTTTTCAACGTAACATTACGTTTGTTAATGCGATTCCGCGGGAGACATTATACCTGTTTAGGTCTTTTAGCGATAATTTTTCAACCACAGGCGTAGCTCAGTGGTTGAAAAATTATCGCATACCACAGGCGTAGCTCAGTGTTTACCTTTAATCCGCATACTATACGTTACCTTCTGCCAACATCCCTGGATGAAGTGCCGTTTGATATGTTCTTTCTTATGGGAATGCATAGCTTGTGGAAGACGCGCATGCAAGACCGCAAAGCAGAACCAGTCACAGCATCGACAACTCATTTTGTTCAAATGATCATGCATCTAAAGGACATCTACGACGAGCTTGACGTCAGGCCTGAATGGTACCCCATCTTGGTGAAGTGCTCATCCCTACCAGCCATGCTGTGCAACACATCTTGAACGCTCCCTAAAAAACACTTATGTGCATCCCGTCAGTGAATGTGTATTTTAGGCTGACATTGTCATTTGGATTGCGTGTGCGATTATCGTCGCTGGGTCACTGCAACAGCGCCTTATGCAATTTGCGAATTTCATAGCGCACTGTAATAAATACCATGTATGAAAGAAAAAAAAAACAGGCGTAGCTCAGTGGTAGAACGCTCGACTGCCACGCCGAGAGCCTGGGTTCGAATCCAGGCAGAGGACACAACTTTCGAATTTTTTTTTTATAAAAGTAGACGTGGCTACGTACATCAACAACGAACACCATGGGATGTACAGACCCACGCCCTAAGGAGCTTCGCCCCTAAAAGCAAAGTGCTTCTTCAGCTTCCTCTGACTTACCACGCACACCGAGCAACAGTGACTCTATTTTAGTTCTAGTTGAGGAAATTCGTGAAGTGAAAAAAAGATAGCAAGTTCTGCCGGAACTGCACGCAAAGGTTGACTCGCTGTTGCTGTTGAAGGCAGAATTTTTGAAACTGTCGAAATCAGTTGCTGTCCTTGAAGACGTAGTTAATTTTTTGTCAAAACAATATGATACCTCATGCAAACAACTGAAGTCTCTTGAATGCGAAGCACTGAATAGAGACAAGGAAATTCTTGAGCTGAACAAAACGGTTGAAGCTCAGGCAACTCTGCGACGCCTGCAACACGAACAGAATGACTCTGATCAATACGGCAGATTCACGAAATTAGAAATTCATGGCTTACGTTTGCTCAAGATGAAGACTTGAAAGCAACGCTAAGAGACCTTGCCATAAAGCTTGATCTACACAACTTCACCGACAGTGATGTAGTTGCGGTGCATCGCCTCCCTGGTAAGCAGGACTCAATTCCAACAGTACCAGTGCGCTTTTCCACAGTAGCCATGAGAGATAACTGGTTCAAAAGACTTGGGAAACTGCGAGAGTTATGTCAATCAAACGTTCTCCCGAGGCTCTTCTTTAATGAAAACTTAACCAATATAAATCGGCATTTGTCCTGGCTTGCCAGATCGGCAGGAAAGCAAAGAAACTACAAGTTTGTGTGGGTGAGGGGAAGCAAAGTTTTTGCTAAAAAGGACGAAAGCGCTTCATTGATTCGCATAATCAGTGAAGCTGACATTGAAAAGATAAATGACTATGACGCCCGTTGCTCCATCCTACTTCCTAACTTTGAATATTTTAAGAGTTACGTTGGTTCTAATTCTCACTTAGATTTTACCTTGGTAAATGTAAATATTCACAGCCTACGTAAATATTGAGAGTAGTAGTTCCGAATTATAGCAGAAGCTCTGCACAATTATGTGGATGTTTTTGTTTTTACTGAAATTAACATGCCAGAGTCCGTCCTGGAACACTACGCACAGAATGGCTACACCGCAAAATTTGTAAATCGAAAGTTTCGCAGGGGTGGTGGAATTGCAGTTTTTGTGAACGAAAAGTATAGTGTATCTGATATCGAAATCAGTCTTACAGCACGCTGAGGTTCTTTCAATAACACTTAGTTTCGCCCAGTTATCCTTAACCCTGTTGGCTATCTACCGCCACCCTGATAACAGCGTCAGTCGTTTTATTATTGAGCTAGAGGCTGTTC
Organism: Hyalomma asiaticum; assembly: GCA_013339685.2. Lineage (NCBI taxonomy): Eukaryota > Metazoa > Arthropoda > Arachnida > Ixodida > Ixodidae > Hyalomma > Hyalomma asiaticum. Next base: position 94,916,818 of record CM023483.1, on the reverse strand, counting down.
TGAGGCGTTTTAGTTGCGAAGATTTGTTCTGTCTCACAGGTGATTTGAACATAGATATACTATGTCCAGGAAAGATGCATGTTTCCGACTACTTATCGGCTCTATCGAATTTTGGCCTGGAAAACACGATTACAGCATTTACGCGAGAGGAAGTGACAAAGTGCCAAACAAAGTGTTCTTGTTGAGATCACATAGCAGTACGAGCGCCGAACCATACTCTGACATCTTGCGTCATCAAGCAGCGCTTTGCAGATCATTATTTCACTGCTTGCCGTTTTTGTGCAAATTCCTTGCGGTCCGAGTCTCGAACAATAAAAGATATTGGCTCCGGTAACTTAGAGCGTTTGTCGATTATTGATCATCATAAATTAGACACATCAATCAAAGAATTTGATTGGTCACGACTTATTGTATCTGGGTCACCTGTTGACGTGTATCATAGTTTTTGTTTGAAGATGAACAACCCTTGAGGGTTGTTGATCTTGTTCCCACTTGATTACGGCTAAAAAAAGAAGAAATTACATCTAGCTTTCGCCAGAAATCTTGAAAGCTATCGCCTTCCGAGACTTGCAGTGGAAACGGTTTAAACGCTCTCCTGGAAATGCCGAATTTCGTACATCATACAGAACCGCCAGAAATAGAGTTGTCGCCCTTACCAGATCTGCAAAACGTCAGTACTTTCATCAGCAATTCCAATTATCTCTCAGAAACCCGGCTCGAATGTGGGCACTGATCAACCACCTTCGAGGTAAAGATAGCGCATATATTAAACTGGCAGATGCGTTTTCTTGCGACCCTGCCCATACTGCTGATATTTTTAATCAACACTTTGCACGTGTTTGTAGAGGCCTGGCTTCATTGTCGAATGGCTGTTCTGAAATTCTTAAAGCAACGCCAGCTTCTGCATTTCTTCCTACTATAACTTTTGATGTGCTTGTTAGAATAGTCTCTAGTTTCAAAAAGCAGAAACCAGCTGGCATTGACGGCATTTGGGTATCTGTCATACAGCGAAACCTAGACACACTGTCCGAGATACTGCTATTTATGCTAAATGGGGTTTTGGGGACTGCTATTCTTCCATTAGATCTGAAAACGGCAATTGCAAAAGCCTTTATTTAAAGGAGGAAGAAAAGATAGTGCTATCGCCCTATTTCAATATTACCCATCTTATCACAGATAATTGAAAAAATTTTGTTGGAATATATGACATCCTTTCTTGATAAATTTTCAATTATTTCAGCTGGTCCGTTTGGTTTTGTAGCAGGATGCGGCACTATTGATCTTCTTGAAGAATTCTCTGACGTACTGCATGACGCTTTGGAACACAACATGTTCGCTTGTGCCCTTTTTTTAGACATTTCGAAAGCTTTCGACAAAGTAAGCCATTCTATACTGCTTGAAAAATTATACCTGCTTGGTTTCAGAGGTCCGTTTCACAATCTACTCCAAAATTATCTCTCTGATCGCTCCCAGGTCGTTTGCCTAGACAAACAGCTACCGTTCAGTAACAGACTTCCCTTGAGAGCTGGCGTCTTTTGTCTCCTCTTCCTTTTAATCTTTTCATAAATGATTTTACTTTAGCTGTTCCTAAATGCCTTGTATTTCAGTACACCGATGACACCGTTCTTTTAGCAAAGCATGTCTCTTATCCTAAAGCGTTATTATTGTTACAAGACAGTGTTTTTCATGCTGTGACTTGGTTTACGAATAACTCTCTAGTTATAAACCAGAGTAAAACAAAAATAATTTGCTTTAAAAATCTTTTGAAATCAATGCCACCCGTTGTACAATTATTTCTTCACTCGCGTGATTGCACCGCTTGCAAATGTACTCCCGTTGAATATGTTAATTCTATAAAATACCTGCGCGTGTTTTTTTTGATGATGACCTTTCCTGGAATGACCATTTAGCTTATATTTGTGATCGCTTACGACGCATCTCATGGTTGCTTTTCAATGTCAAATCCATGGCCTCCACTTATACAGAAAAGACTATAATGCATGCTCTTGCTTACAGTATTCTGCGTTATGGCATTACATTGTTTGGCTTTTGTTCTGCAGGATGGCAATGTGATGTTGACCGGATTTTAAAAAGCATGCTGAAATCCATTCGCCACGATTCCTCCTCCTCGGACAGTGCTAATCTGTTTTCTTTGCTTGGTATGCCTTGCTTTA